>CM055739.1:11251512-11550295 GCA_029465975.1 Dallia pectoralis
TCTCCTGCCCACCTCGGCCACCTACACGTCTCTTATCCCATCTGTCTGTATTCCTGGGTCGCCAAAACCATTTCCTGTTTTGACTCTTCTCCTCGACTGGTCTGATTCTTAACACCTACATGGACACCTACAGCCCAAGAAACGGATGGCTTTGGTCCACTGACAGTTTGTTATGAACCCGCTGATTACCTTGGTGCAACACCTTTAATTTAGACATCATCAAAACAACTGCAACGGAAGGAGTGCTAGCCTGAAATATCTAGCCAATGGTATTACAGCGTGAAACCTTCTGTAATCATGTCCAAGACAATGCTGTTGCTACAGGACAGTTCCTCCCAGTCCTAACAAAGAGTGTAAAGACAACACCTATTCCTCTCCTCTTTGATTCGGTTCCCCTGGAGTCTTGTGTGGTAACCCTGTGGGGTTGTACCCACCCAGGGGTCAAACCGTCATGGCCAACTGGGTCACACACACTTCACACAGAAGTGCATTGTGGTTAGCAAAGAAATGATGCATGGAGAATGGAATGCAGTGTTCCAGGTTTCAAACGGAACGGCAGAGCGGTCAGCCCGACCCTGAAGACAGATCAAATCAATGATTGTTCAGGGTTCCTCCAGCTTCTCCACTGGCCCTCTCATACCTAAGACCTCGCGAGGCTAGTCAGTGACCTCCTGCGCTCCAGCCCATTGGCCGTGGCTTGCTCGGTTTACAATACGGAGCCGGTCAACAGGGAACAACAGACTTAATGATGTTTGACAGATTGGTAAAATCACAACTCAAATGGAAATCCATAGTTTACATTTTGTCATTTGCCAGAGGCCTAATACGTGTGTGGACACAACTTGGATGTGAAAGTGAAAAAAATGTCTGAAAATATTGTAATATCTGGGTAGACTCAGTGTCTCACAGTGGTCGGTTGATTCCTCCTTCGAGGAGCCAGAGTGATGTGGTCAGTCTTGATCTCAATGGGGTCCAGTCCCGTTCTCAATGGGGTCCAGTCCCATTCTCGGTGGGGTCCAGTCCCGTTCTCAGTGGGGTCCAGTCCCGTTCTCAGTGGGGTCCAGTTCCATTCTCAATGGTGTCCAGTCCCATTCTCAGTGGGGTCCAGTCCCGTTCTCAGTGGGGTCCAGTCCCATTCTCAGTGGGGTCCAGTCCCATTCTCAGTGGGGTCCAGTCCCATTCTCAATGGGGTCCAGTCCCATTCTCAATGGGGTCCAGTCCCATTCTCAATGGGGTCCAGTCCCATTCTCAGTGGGGTCCAGTCCCATTCTCAGTGGGGTCCAGTCCCATTCTCAATGGGGTCCAGTCCCATTCTCAGTGGGTTCCAATCCCGTTCTCAGTGGGTTTCAGTCCCGTTCTCAGTGGGTTCCAATCCCGTTCTCAGTGGGTTCCAATCCCGTTCTCAGTGGGTTTCTGTCCCGTTCTCAGTGGGTTTCAGTCCCGTTCTCAGTGGGTTCCAATCTCATTCTCAGTGAGGTTCAGTCTCGTTCTCAGTGGGTTCCAATCTCGTTCTCAGTGAGGTTCAGTCTCGTTCTCAGTGGGTTCCAATCTCGTTCTCAGTGGGGTTCAGTCCCGTTTTCTGTGGGGTACAGTCTCTAGGTAATCCCCAGCTTAAGACATCTGTTTATAGGGTGCTTAACCAACATCGTCCTTTTATTGATCGAGTTTAAGTTTGTCTCTGGATTAAGCTCTCCATTAACACCTGCATGTATCTAATCAACTGAAAGGGTTTCCATTAAGCCTTGGTTTTGATCCATCTGGATGTAATAGAAGACTTTTATTCTGATGATTTTATCCCCCGTTAGTGCTCGGTCAGGGTTTCAGCGCAGCAGCGTATTTATAGTGAACGGTATAACACAGGGAGGAGGAAAATCAATGAAGGCCTTTTGCTATCGGACCCGAAGCGGATGCATTTTTTTTTGCTTTGTTCACATAGTAGATGCATCCACTTTCGCCTTTCTTTTCACCGGCAGCCTTTTCTTTGAAAGATCAGACGCTGCTTCCTTCTGATAACCAGTGGTTTCCTGTCACTGTATAGTATATTGCTGCCCCGGTCTGCTGCTGCCGAGTGCTAAATTCGGACTTGGTTGTGGAAAATTCAACGGGAGCAATTGTTTTGACGTGGTCAGTTCTTGTACGTTGCCAGACGAACAAAACTATGTTTCAGTTCACTATCCCCGAACAGAAGGTCTCAGCCCCTAGTAGGTGTACGGGCTACTACAGCTGGCCATTTTAGAACCACTGTGTTTATGGGACAGACGTGGGGAATTTGTGTGGAGAATAACGAGTAATAACATTATAATAATAATAAGTATTGCATTATTGTAAAACACCTGCAGCAGAAAGACACAGACGGCAAATAAGAGAGAAAGGAGACGGGCAGACAAGAGACAGAACGAGAAACGAGACAGACAGACAAACAGACAGACACGAGACAGAAAGAAAAACGAGACAGACAGACAGACAGACAAGAGACAGAAAGAGAAACGAGACAGACAGACAGACAAGAGACAGAAAGAGAAACGAGACAGACAGACAGACAAGAGACAGAAAGAGAAACGAGACAGACAGACAGACAGGAGACAGAAAGAGAGAAGAGACAGACAGACCTACAGACAGACACGAGACAGAAAGAGAAACAAGACAGACAGACAGACAGACAAGAGACAGGGATTGAGAGAGAGAGCTAGAGACAGACAGAACAAGAGGGTGTGACAAATGAATTATTATAACTTTTGTTTAAGTTCTAATGTAAATAGATTTCATTCATATTATTTCCACAGCACACGTTGGCAATATGTACACAGTTCTGACATGCAGCTGGTGAAGTCATTTCACATGAAACAATGAGATGTGAAGTGTTAATATTTGATAGAGAGGATCAGCAGTGATACTCATCGTGGACAGCAGGACTACGAGAGATGGGGATGAGGACGGGGGAGATCACATTTCAGCCTCCCTCTGGGACATGCCTGCCTGCCTGCCTGTCTGCCTGTCTGCCTGTCTGCCTTCCTCCCTCCCTGCCTGCCTGCCCGTCTGCCTGTCTGCCTCCCTCCCTCCCTGCCTGCCTGTCTCCCTCGCTCCCTCCCTCCCTCCCTGCCTGTCTGGCTACCTGCCTGCCTGCCTGTATGTCTGTCAGCCTGTCTGTCTGTCTGCCTGCCTGCCTGTCTGCCTGTCTGCCTGTCTGCCTGCCTGCCTGCCTGCCTGCCTGCCTGCCTGCCTGCCTGCCTGCCCGTCTGCCTGTCTGCCTCCCTCCCTCCCTGCCTGCCTGTCTCCCTCGCTCCCTCCCTCCCTCCCTGCCTGTCTGGCTACCTGCCTGTCTGCCTGTCTGTCTGTCTGCCTGTCTGCCATCATTCACAGCATCACAGAGGCCACGGATCAGTCCCACAGCTCTGTCTCGGCAACCGACACTGCGGATGAAGATGAAGAAGACTGCCGTTGTTGTTGCTGTCGTCATGAGTTGACAGGCTTCTGAATGAATACGGTGTGTTCAGTACACAATACATCACACCAGAGGCCACGTGTAGCAGAGTTACGCTAGCTCTGACAGGAACGATAAGAACGACGGATGGGTGGAGGTCCGTGTCGTCCCACCGCAGCCGGGGAAACCGCCAGCCCTGAGATAGCAACAATGGAAAGACAATGGGGGTGTGATTTAAGGCTATGTCAGCACTGAGGTGGAGCGATAACGAGAATCTCTGCAGTCCAGTCCCCAGCTCGTGAATAGCCAATCGTCTCACAGGCTTTAAATATCAGGAAGAGAATACAGCGGGGAAAATAGAGCTGTCACAACTCAAACAACAAGTCATCACTGTGTGTGTGTGTGTTTGTGTGAGGAAGAAAGAGCATGCTGTATGCTCGTAGAGATGTGTTCTCCGGAGATTAGGAGAATAATTAGTTGTTAGGCAGCCAAAGTGAAGGAGTCAAGGATTTACACTACAGACTGCTTCTAAGGAGTCAATGATTTACACTACAGACTGCTTCCAAGGAGTCAAGGATTTACACTACAGACTGCTTCTAAGGAGTCAAGGATTTACACTACAGACTGCTTCCAAGGAGTCAAGGATTTACACTACAGACTGCTTCCAAGGAGTCAAGGATTTACACTACAGACTGCTTCCAAGGAGTCAAGGATTTACACTACAGACTGCTTCCAAGGAGTCAAGGATTTACACTACAGACTGCTTCTAAGGAGAAAAGGATTTACACTACAGACTGCTTCTAAGGAGTCAAGGATTTACACTACAGACTGCTTCCAAGGAGTCAAGGATTTACACTACAGACTGCTTCCAAGGAGTCAAGGATTTACACTACAGACTGCTTCCAAGGAGAAAAGGATTTACACTACAGACTGCTTCCAAGGAGTCAAGGATTTACACCACTGACTGCTTCCAAGGAGAAAAGGATTTACACTACAGACTGCTTCCAAACAAGAAATGATTTACATTACAGCTACCAAAAATAAAATGATTCACCCTACAGACTGCTTCCAAGAGGAAAAGGATTTGACTACCGATTGCTTCCAGGGAGAAAAGGATTTTCATTACAGGATTCTGACAACAAGCTATTATTCTTCTGAGGTATTTCCATTTGGAACTAGGCACCAACAGTCGATAGAAATCAACAGATCCCCATCTCAATGTAACTACAATTTAACCATGGTGTCTTTCTTTATATGACCCACTGTACAGAGACCACAGTGGCCAATCTCCTGGTGGTGTTTACACAGCTAATAGGCTTTACTGAAACAAGGACCACAACAGGCCAGCTGTGCATAGTGTATTCACCAGTGTGTGTGTGTGTGTGTGTGTGTGTGTGTGTGTGTGTGTGTGTGTGTGTGTGTGTGTGTGTGTGTGTGTGTGTGTGTGTGTGTGTTTCTTTGAGCATTACGGGTAGCTAGCCAGATGTTTCAGTGACCATAAAGTAATGAAATAGAGAAAAAGAGAGAGCGAGAATGAAACAGAAAGCGAGAGAAAGAGAGAGAATGAGAGAGAACGAGACGGAAAGAGAGAACAGATTCCATGAGAAGATGACATCAAACTAATCACTTAAAACCCTGAGGCCAGAGCAAAGAAAGACAGGCAGACAGACAGACAGGCAGGCAGGCTGGTGTATAAAACCCATTCTGTGTTGAGCGGCCAGGCCGACTTTCCTCGCTGATGTCACATTCAGAAAATGTAATGTACCAAATCGACTCCATCCTCCTGAACTTTCACTTGACTGCTGCATCCAAGAGTATTAATCCGACTGTCTGGTGGTCTATTGGAGGATATTACTCGCTGGCCACCGTGTCAGAACTATGTATTAAGTGAACTATATCAACTGGTGGGGAACTTTTTCTCAGTGAACTATGGGTGAACTAATCAACGCAGCTGAAAAACACTGCGTTTAGTTGCGTGTATGTGTGCGTGTGTGTGTGTGTGCGTGTGCGTGTGCGTGTGTCGTGCCATTAGCCAGCAGATCTCAGGATGATCATGTTTAGCCCTGGTCCTGCACACCTGTGTAGACGTGGGAAAAACCGGAACAAAGCCGGCATGGTAGACAGAGACAAACAGTCAGAGAGAAAGAGAGTCACAGAGAAAAAGAGTCACAGAGAAAAAGAGTCACAGAGAAAAAGAGTCACAGAGAAAAAGAGTCACAGAGAAAAAGAGTCACAGAGAAAAAGAGTCACAGAGATAAAGAGTCACAGAGAAAAAGAGTCACAGAGAAAAAGAGTCACAGAGATAAAGAGTCACAGAGATAAAGAGTCACAGAGAAAAAGAGTCACAGAGATAAAGAGTCACAGAGAAAAAGAGTCACAGAGAAAAAGAGTCATAAAGACAGTGACAGAGAAAAAGAGTCACAAAGAGAGTCACAGAGGAAGATTCAGTCACTGAGAAAAGAAGTCACATAAAAATGGGCACAAGGAAAGACAACCGCAGAGAAAAACAGTGACAGAGGAAGACAGAACTTCACAGAACTTCCTCCACAGAGACTCGTAGAACTGTAGTCATTGATAAAACAAAAAGACAGGATGTTTTTATCCACATGGAGAGGCAATATAAGGTACCATATTTTACTGTTGTCCCGGTGATGCCCTTTGAGACTCAGTAAACAACAGCAAGAGCTTGTCACACCCTTCCCTCCACCCTCCTCTTACCTCCTCATACCTCCTCTTACCTCCTCATACCTCCTCATACCTCCTCTTACCTCCCCATACCTCCTTTTACCTCCCCATACCTCCTCTTACCTCCCCATACCTCCTCTTACCTCCCCATACCTCCTCTTACCTCCCCATACCTCCTCTTACCTCCTCTTCTCCCCTGTTTCCTCCTCTAACCTCCTCATACATTCTCTTACATCCTCATACCTCCTCTTCCCTCCTCTTCCCTTTATTCTAGTCTTCTCAGTTATCACATCTTATCCTCTTCCTTTATCTCCACCCTCCTGCTGTCAGGCGCTTTCAAATTGAGTATTACCAGCTGACTTGCTTATTACTGTGTGAGCACGAGTATACTGCATATCTGGTATCCAAGTATAGTCAGGTGGAGCCTCTGCATATCTGGTATCCAAGTATAGTCAGGTGGAGCCTCTGTATATCTGGTATCCAAGTATAGTCAGGTGGAGCCTCTGCATATCTGGTATCCAAGTATAGTCAGGTGGAGCCTCTGCATATCTGGTATCCAAGTATAGTCAGGTGGAGCCTCTGTATATCTGGTATCCAAGTATAGTCAGGTGGAGCCTCTGTATATCTGGTATCCAAGTATAGTCAGGTGGAGCCTCTGCATATCTGGTATCCAAGTATAGTCAGGTGGAGCCTCTGCATATCTGGTATCCAAGTATAGTCAGGTGGAGCCTCTGCATATCTGGTATCCAAGTATAGTCAGGTGGAGCCTCTGTATATCTGGTATCCAAGTATAGTCAGGTGGAGCCTCTGCATATCTGGTATCCAAGTATAGTCAGGTGGAGCCTCTGTATATCTGACTGACTATGACACCAGCTGAGGGATAATTCGTGACACGACACTGATAGTCCCAGTAGTAGAGATAGACCCAATTTTCCACACCTTAAGACACATAAAAAAAATCAAATAATAGAAATCCAGTGTGTTTGTTAAACAGTTCTTATCACCTTCTGGTTCCTATTCGACTTTATGACACATTGAACCAGCCCAACTCTGGAATGCCATTACCACACTAGCAATATCATAAACAAACACTGTAAACTCAACTGATACACAGCAGATGATATTAAAGGACCAGCTGCAATCTCATGAACTACTGTAACTGCTCTTATGACACCTCCACACAAGATCAGCCTGTTAGGTTTGTGTAGATGTCATACCAGCACGGCACATAATGACACAATGCAATAGAGGGCGTTTCTGACACTACTGTTGGATTCAAAACACATAATTACGGCCCATTCATTTGTATGGCCTTATGCTAAGACATACCGGTTATCACCTTAGCGCAATTAGCTTGTAGTTTTGGACATGGACAACACGCCAGTGACAGGCAATTACCAGGTATTCACATATATATCTCACTCTATCAGGTTAGCCAGAGCAGAACACCACACCAGCTGTCCTATATAACTCCTACCTGAGACACATGGATCTACTGTAAATGAACTCCCTCTAATTACCCACGGTCGTCCAATTCACTCTTTCTACTTCGTTGTCTTAGTTGCACATGCATGACATTAATATGGATATTACTAGCAATGTTATACATGTAATAATGTAGTAATGTAGTGTAATGTAATAATGTAGTAATGTATTGGTTTCATACGGTAATGTAGTCTAATGTAAAAATGTAGTTATGTTGTGGTTCTTACGGTAAATGCAGTGTATTGTAATAATGTAGTAATGTAGTGGTTTCATACGGTAATGTAGTGTAATAATGCAGTGGTTTCATACGGTAATGTAGTTTAAAATAATAATGCAGTAATGAAGTGGTTTCTAATGGTAATGTAGTGTAATGTAATAATGTAATTTTGTAGTGGTTTCTTATAGTAATGTAGTGTAATAATGTAGTAATGTAGTGTAATGTAGTAATGTAGTAATGTAGTGTAATGTTATAATGTAGTAATGTATTGTAATGTAATAATGTAGTAATCTAGTGGTTTCATAGGCTAAGCAGGCTGCTATCAGACTCACTAAAGACCAGCTCATGAATCACTGTGTTTCCACTCCTGTCCATACCCAGATAGGCCAGAGAAAGACGCTGTGCTGTACCAGTCTAAACCTCCTGGGCATTCTTTACACCAGCTCCACATAAATCACTGTCTCCCTTTCCTGTTTGTTTCCTGGGACGCTACAAACACACGCTCGCGCGCACTCACACACACACTACACAGCACTTCCACTCTGCTGATGCCAAGAATCAGAAGAGAAATATTGGCGAATGGAGAGTTGTTAATGTCCAACGTCTGACAAACAACGCTGAACACGATTACACGTCATTACGGAGGTAACACGTGCAAAGACACGTTAGCGTTGTTGTTTTCTAATTGAAGTGGACCTGTTTCAATTACCTGCACTTAACACCACTGACCTGTGGACTGATTTGAAGCGAGCGGTCGAGAATGTCCACTTTCAATGTGGAACGGTATAATTCACATGTTTGTGAAGTTTACAGTAAACAGTGATGAGCCAATACATTATGACCACTCAAGAGGTGAAGCGAATAACATTGATCATCTCCTAAAAAGGGCACGCGTCCAGGTCTGGACAGATTAGATGATAAGTGAAGTCGACGTGTTGGATGCAGGAAAAATGGGCAAAAGTAAAGACCTGTGTCTAAACATCCTTGCAGACAAGGTACACGCCACACAGATCACATTGTTTGGAAATAGTCGCCCTGGCCTCCAAATTCCCCACGTCTCGATCCAATTGAGTATCTGTGAGATATGCTGGACCAACATATCTGATCTACAGTGGCAGATACCACAGGACACCATCAGGGGTCTGCTGGTAATGTCTTGGTGCCAGATACCACAGGACACCATCAGGGGTCTGCTGGTAATGTCTTGGTGCCAGATACCACAGGACACCATCAGGGATCTGCTGGTAATGTCTTGGTGCCAGATACCACAGGACACCAGCAGGGATCTACCTGTAATGTCTTGGTGCCAGATACCACAGGACACCATCAGGGGTCTACTGGTAATGGCTTGGTGCCAGATACCACAGGACACTATCAGGGGTCTACTGGTAATGTCTTAGTGCCAGATACCACAGGACACCATCAGGGGTCTACTGGTAATGTCTTGGTGTCAGATAGGACAGGAAACCATCAGGGGTCTACTGGTAATGTCTTGGTGCCAGATACCACAGGACACCGTCAGGGATCTGCTGGTAATGTCTTGGTGCCAGATACCACAGGACACCATCAGGGGTCTACTGGTAATGTCTTGGTGTCAGATACGACAGGACACCATCAGGGGTCTGCTGGTAATGTCTTGGTGCCAGATACCACAGGACACCATCAGGGATCTGCTGGTAATGTCTTGGTGCCAGATACCACAGGACACAAGCAGGGATCTACCTGTAATGTCTTGGTGCCAGATACCACAGGACACTATCAGGGGTCTACTGGTAATGTCTTTGTGCCAGATACCATAGGACACCATCAGGGGTCTACTGGTAATGTCTTGGTGTTAGATACGACAGGAAACCATCAGGGGTCTACTGGTAATGTCTTGGTGCCAGATACCACAGGACACCGTCAGGGATCTGCTGGTAATGTCTTGGTGCCAGATACCACAGGACACCATCAGGGGTCTACTGGTAATGTCTTGGTGTCAGATACGACAGGACACCATCAGGGGTCTACTGGTAATGTCTTGGTGCCAGATACCACAGGACACCAGCAGGGATCTACCTGTAATGTCTTGGTGTCAGATACGACAGGACACCATCAGGGGTCTACTGGTAATGTCTTGGTGCCAGATACCACAGGACACCATCAGTGAAAATGGCAAGTGGCTAATGTATTTACACCTGGGAAGCAACTGTTCAAAGCCTGCTGGTGCGCGTTAGCAGAGACCTATAAATTAGAACCAGAAACGAACTCTTAATCTGAAAAATGTATTGTCAGGTTTAATCTCTGAGGGCACCTCTGGTCCCAAACTGTACAGTACATTAAAACCAGGATCATGTTTGCGGCAAATAATTGATTTAGGGTTTCTGCCCGGCTGTTTGAGGTTAGCAGTAAACATCCACAGTACGGTCAGAGATGTTGCACATGGCTGTGAGGTGTGAAGTGATAGGAAACAGCAACACCTGACCCCAGTATCCATGGCTATCTGTTATGATAAGTGTCCCATGATGGCAGAAAGTGTTCCCAGAGCTGCGTGTCCGGGGCAGGATGAGGCAAGTGTGGCTGTTGTGTGGGGGACTACTGGGTATAGAAGCGCGAAATAACCACACTAATTAGTCTATTTTCATGATTTGTCGTCTGCCACATGAGCAGAATGCTAATAACTTGAACATGCAGATTCAAGGCACCTAATCTGGCTGCCACTGTTTATCTGTTATAGTATTACTGCCACTGTTTCACTGTTTTAGTATTACTGCCACTGTTTCACTGTTATAGTATTACTGCCACTGTTTCACTGTTATAGTATTACTGCCACTGTTTCACTGTTATAGTATTACTGCCACTGTTTCACTGTTTTAGTATTACTGCCACTGTTTCACTGTTTTAGTATTACTGCCACTGTTTCACTGTTATAGTATTACTGCCACTGCGTTACTGTCACTGTATTACTGCCACTGTTTCACTGTCACTGTTTCACTGTCACTGTTTCACTGCCATTGTTTCACTGTCACTGTATTACTGCCACTGTGTTACTGTTTCACTGCCATTGTTTCACTGTCACTGTATTACTGCCACTGTTTCACTGTGACGGTATAACTGCCACTGTTTCATGTCTTCCTGTCTGCCTGTCTTCCTCTTTGCCTGTCTTCCTGTCTGCATGTCTTCCTGTCTACCTGTCTTCCTGTCTGCATGTCTTCCTGTTGGCATTTCTTCCTGTCTGCCTGTCTTTCTGTCTTTCTGTCTTCCAGTCAGGCTGTCTGCGTGTCTGTCTTATGGTGCCAATCAAGATCCTCAACTCTCTTTCTCTCTGCTCTGTCTCCCCTGTAAAACCTCATCCTCTATTGATCTTCACCTCCTTAGTGATTTAAGGACCATTTTGATGGAAACTCTGGCAGCATGCATGAACTGCCTGAGTGTGTGTGCGTGTCTGTGTGTGTGTGTGTGTGTGCGTGTCTGTGTGTCTGCGTGTGTGTGTGTGTCTGTGTGTGTGTGTGTGTGCTCCGGGGTTAGGAGACAGTGTGTGAAACAGCAACATTAATCCAAGATCAGCCACCAGTTATCCAGTCACATGCTCTTTGCCTGACTTCCATTAACAAACCGCCTGTTGTCTAAAGCTATGACTGACACACACACACACACACACACACACGCACACACACACACACGAAGCAAGGAATTTTACAGTTCTTCTCAAATGCTTACACACATTTCCTGAAACACTGGCAAATCTTCTGAAAAACTCTGAAGACAAATGTAAAAAAAACAGACCACTATTTATACAGATCTTCTGAAATACTGTATGCTGTACGTCTCAGCAAACACCGCTGGATTTATAAGGTGTCGCTCATACAGAACAAATAACAGAACAAAGAAAAAAAGCCTTCTGTGTATACTGTACAGAAGAAGGAAACAAAGCTGCATCCTGCCTTTGGCTTTTGTTTGGTCACGGGTCCTCGTCGACATCACAGTTGATGTTCTCCCTGGCCGGTATCACCTGGCATCATGAACCCAGCCCTGATATGCTCCAGCAGCTATATCACAACATGCTTCCTCTTCGTCTTATAGGAGGGGCCTGTGTACCTCCCAACACCAAGCTGAAACTGAACATTCCTCAAATGGGTTGAGAAATAGAGAATATGGCGGCAGATGAAGAACAGAAAAATGTGGGTGGTCGATGAACCAGTTGCGGACTAGAGTCCAGGAAGGTGATGAGATGGGCCCAGCAGTAAAGGCCAAGGGTTGCCTTGGTGATTTATTCAGGTCCACATAGTGTTGTTCCCCCTTTGCTGGCCGGGAACCTCAACAACGGCCTGCTGGCTGAGGACGTTCCTTCACCGTTGGTCGGTACCAGTTGCTGTCTGAAGGAGGTGACGAGACTTCTGAAGGGTGGAGAATGGAGTCCAGGAGGTGGAGACTGGAGTACGGAAGGAGGTGACTAGATTACTGACGGGTGGAGAAATCAGTACATAAGGTGGAGACTGGAGTACTGAAGGAGGTGACTAGAGTTCTGAAGGGTGAAGAATGGAGTCCAGGAGGTGGAGACTGGAGTACGGAAGTAGGTGACTAGATTACTGACAGGTGGAAAAATCAGTACATAAGGTGGAGACTGGAGTACTGAAGGAGGTGACTAGAGTTCTGACGGGTGAAGAATTCAGTACATAAGGTGGAGACTGACTGGAGCTCTGGAGGAATGTGATTGGGTCTTAGTCATACTTATGGTCAGGCTGTGCTCACGTGAGGCTGTGCTCACATGAGGCTGTGGTCATGTGAGGCTGTGGTCATGTGAGGCTGTGGTCATGCGAGGCGCATTGACCTTGAGTTGACTCTCACCTGATCTGATCATCTCAAAATAGCACAACTCTGTAAGGAATAGCTCAACATCCCTAAAAAGCCTCTAAATCAAACATTTAAAGAGCAAATGAGAACCGATTAAATAGTAAATAGACAAACTTTGAAAACTACAGCAACGGAAACCGAAAGAGGGGAGTGAGAGAAGAAGAGATCAGAGACAGAATGAGAACGGGTTAGAGCGTCAGAGTGTCCTCTCTGTAAAAGGGCCAATTATATTCCTAGTGTTCTACAATGGCCTCCTTACTGCAGTGAAGAGAGATTAAGAGAACGTGTAAGTCTAGATCCGTGTTGTCATCTAATCCTCCAGACTAGAGTGTGTACACGTGTGTACATTGTGTTAGTGTTTGTGTGTGTGTGTGTCTGCTTCAGCAGTGTAGCATCACTTTACTGCACCACTACCAGTCAGGCGATCAGTCGTCAACTTCCTATAAAACATTCAACAGAGCCAGGTCCACAGACAGCACACGCCAGTCGGGAAAATGTCTCAGAGAGACGGGTCAGCTGTGTGGAACAACACAGACCCGTTACCCGTAATCCATAACATTATTTATTGTAGACCAGAAAAGTACATTCAACAGGAAAATAATGGAATGGACAGAGTTGGGTATTTCAGTCAGAGCCGTAATTTGTAACCCCGCCCCCAAAGACAAACCATTCTGGTGAGACAACCCCAACACCCCGTGTTTCCCCGTCAGGTCACTAATAGGCGTCTCACAACCTCACTGTTCTCTACTAAACACTCACCATCGATCCGTGGCAACATCGTAGCCTCTCACCACACCGACACTTTGAAGAAAGGCTATGTCAGCACAATCTGACTGTAAATGTATGGTTCTTAGATTAGAGACCTATTCTGGGAGTTACACACACACACGCACACACACACACACAACGGGCTTAGCTGAGAAGTGATGCTGAAAGAATTCAATTATGTTGCTGAGTTCAACGAGTTTGCAATGTGTTAAAAAAAGTATACGCAATTGAGAGATCCGTTTAGCATTCTGTAACACTCAGGATTTTAGTACTGTTTCATTCCTCTCTCACTCGCAGTGTTAGGGCAATAAAACAATTAATACAATTATAATTTTTTTAACTGTCCACGAGACGGATATGAGAAAGATATAGAAACTAGAGCAGTCCGTGATGACAACAATTTCCCAGAATGCCCCCGATTTTAGCACTCCGTGTTCTCGCAATCCACTCAACATCTTACTACAGAGCATGGAAAGATAGATTTCACCACATTATTATAGTGCCTGTGTCTTCCACTCTTCCTCTCTCTACTCTCTCTTCCCCATTGTCTTCCCTCTCTAACTTTCCTTCTGCTCACTCTCTCCATCTTATATCGCACTCTTTGTCCTCATATTTTAAATAACCAATGAATGACCACTGCCATCATAGAAAACTCCTGAATGAGGCATTCTCCTCCTTGGCATCGACAGTCGCGACACCTCTGGATGGCTAATAGTGGTTCGCTCCACTGCCAACATCTGGCTCCCGTTGTGTGTCCAGACAGCTGACACAAATTTTATTAAACTAGATTAGAATGAGTGAGTTAACCAATAAATATAACCAAACCTGCATTGCGTAATCACTTCAATATGTGAAAATAACGCCACCTGAATGCATTACTGCAACCATCACAGGACAGTTCAACAAAAACCATGCAAAAAGTTTCACCCCAAGGAACGCAAAGTCACCTGTGGTAGCATCTTCATTGTTTCAGAACTCAGGGAGACCTTCCCATTGCTCCACGCTCTTGCCCCTGTAACACACCTATAGACTCATCCTTGCTCTCCATACTTCCCGTATTGCTACTTCTAAGACTTCTAGCACTGTTTCAGTTCCTGCTCCTGGTGTCATAAGGACCAGGCGTCCGTCCAGCCCTGGTCCCTGTGACACGACTGCTGTGGTCACATGATGATCAAAAGATACACTCTTTTTAAGGGCAGAAAATCCATTTAGACTTTCCACTCCGAGACAGAGTTTCCTTGTTGATCACCAGGGCCAATGGATAAGCAGACGGCTCTTGTTCCAACAAAGGTACAACTCAGGTATATGACATTTTCATTGATTCATAGGACGTGTGTCAGACAGAAGGTGTCACTTTTAAACAAGATCTCAGACAGCCATTGCTTTATGTCTGGCAGACTATAAATCACATAAACGTTCAACATTTCCATGACAACAGCCGGCATGGGAAGGTAAGCGGTCAAGGCCAAAACACACTAGCGATGTGACGTCCATAGAATCAACCCGTAATGCCTAATCAAACGGGCCTTTGTGCTCCGGGACAGAGAGGAACATTCATGGGAATGACACACTCGGATCAGAGAGTGGGATTCGTGAATCCTGATGCGCTTGTCCGTTGTGGAAACAGAAGGACTATATTATGGTACACTGTGCCCGTGGCTATCACCCATAGCCTTACCTTAGCCATGCAGTGAATAAAGCAGTGCTCTGCCTCTACGACATATCGGAGTTCCCATCAACCATGAAGAAGTAAAGCAGCCGCCCAGAACAACAAGTGGCCAGACCCCCCCCCCCGTTGTCACTCTCCATCTTTCCCACTGCACTCCTTCACAGACGTGTAGACAGCGTGTCTCCAAGATCTCATGCCACATGCTTTGATACCATGAGTACCTCGTTTTAATTTCGCCTGAAGCGGGACAAACCATTTAGGAAATGATTAGATAACCTGATCAACAGTATCCTGTTGACATGGCTCCCTGGTCGATAATCTTCCAGCAGTATTTCTGTGTGTATGTTATCGCATACGGGATGTTCTTCCTTTCAATTAGCTATAGTTCTTTCCCGGTGTCCTCTGCCGCTCGTCCTCTGGCTCGTTCCTCTTCGCCAAAAAGGTATTTCCAGGCAGAACGGGCAGTTAATTAGGTCTCGAAGTTGAGAATGTTTCTGCCTTTTAGCATAGGGAGGAAGGAGAAGACAGTAATGCTTCAGTAATGTCCTATCAAAATGACAAACTATCAACCAGCAGGATTACATGGCCACTCCCTTATTAGTTAGGCTGGCACAAGCTCTGACTCGGCAGAGGGCAGGGATCTCTAGGATAGAATCACCTAAATGTTTATATCCATATAGAAATGTATTGTGTAGAATGGACACGGCGTCCTTTCATCTAGAAATGCAGAGACAGTTTTAGTGCAATTCATTTCTCTCTATATAAAAAAGACTGCTCTCCTCTTAACATGCGGTTAGAAGTGGCTTTTAGTTGGATTATATTGAACTGGTATGAGTAGCTCTACTTGGGTTGGGGAAAATGACTTCACAGAACACATTTTTTTATTTATTTAACTTTTATTATTCCCGAGAGTCTTAGTGAGGACAGAATACCTCTTTTACAAAGGAGTACTGAGGGTGTCGGGTGGGGGAAGTGAGGGTGTCTGGTGGGGGAAGTGAGGGTGTCTGGTGGGGGAAGTGAGGGTGTCAGGTGAGGGAAGTGAGGGTGTCGGGTGGGGGAAGTGAAGGTGTCAGGTGGGGGAACAGCGAGGTGTGATAACACTCTAATTACACCGCTCACACAGTCCAAATACTGCTATTTAACCTCACCTCAACTCAATCAATACAAGAAGCTTAAGCCAAAGCTCAGTGTCTATAGACCATAGGAGAAATATATGCACAGTTATGTTGTGATGACTAGTATGACTAGTCATCCACTTTTTGTTCTTTTTGTATTGTTCTCACCATTTCCAACAGGTTGGCTTGAGTTGATTATGCACACCTGGTTTGAGTTTGGTAATTAGCAGGTGTATTTTAGTCACTGAGTGTGGTTGCACTTTGCTTTGTTTATTTGAATGTCACATCAGATAGTGGGTGAGTGTTTGGTGGTGTCGCTGTATTTTGATGTTTATAGTAAGTCGCTTTATATGCACAACTTTATTTTCATTAGTGTTTAGATTATTCAGTTCGTGTTTCTTTTCCCTGTTGGCAAAATAAATGCCTGACTCATTCCACACTACACCTAGAAGAAATTGTGACAGATGTCCTATGAGAGATGTGAATCACTGTCATTCAGCAAGCCTGTTTCAATTAAAATCATTAAGTATTTAATGTAAGACAAAAATAAGATGTTTAAAGCATTCACGCGGATTATTTCATACTCTTTTTACATTTTTTTACACAAAATACAGGGTTGTCCTTTTTGCTCTGTGTGAATTACAGACAAGCCAGACCACATTAGACTAACAACTAATGACAAGTGGTGTCATGTTCCTGAGAGTCCTAGCACTTTATTCGTTTAGCTCAGATCATGCTGATCTCAGAACGCCACACCTATCACCTTCTCTCCCTGCATGACCACCTGATGGGTGGCTAGGCAGTATTAACTACGGTACGGTGTGAAGCTATCAAACTAGTAGGCGTCATCAAACCAGTAGACAGACGCTATAACATGATATTAATTTATACAGCCATCGCCTCATTAGATATCAATATTAGATTGCCGTATTGCTGTTAGTAGCTATAAGACAAGTACACAATAATAATAATAATAATAAAGCAAAGCACATTGCAATACATTACAATAATAAAGCTAAGCACATTGCAATACATTACAAAAATAAAGCTAAGCACATTGCAATACATTACAATAATAAAGCTAAGCACATTGCAATACATTACAATAATAAAGCTAAGCACATTGCAATACATTACAATAATAAAGCTAAGCACATTACATACATTACAATAATAAAGCTAAGCACATGCTATACATTACATTTAATAAAGCTAAGCACCTTGCAATACATTACAATAATAAAGCTAAGCACATTGCAATACATTACAAAAATAAAGCTAAGCACATTGCAATACATTACAAAAATAAAGCTAAGCACATTGCAATACATTACAATAATAAAGCTAAGCACATTGCAATACATTACAATAATAAAGCTAAGCACATTGCAATACATTACAATAATAAAGCTAAGCACATTGCAATACATTACAATAATAAAGCAAGCACATGATATACATTACAATAATAAAGCTAAGCACATTGCAATACATTACAATAATAAAGCTAAGCACATTGCAATACATTGCAATAATAAAGCTAAGCACATTGCAATACATTAGAATAATAAAGCTAAGCACATTGCAATACATTACAATAATAAAGCTAAGCACATTGCAATACATTACAATAATAAAGCTAAGCACATTGCAATACATTACAATAATAAAGCTAAGCACATTACATACATTACAATAATAAAGCTAAGCACATGCTATACATTACATTTAATAAAGCTAAGCACCTTGCAATACATTACAATAATAAAGCTAAGCACATTGCAATACATTACAATAATAAAGCTAAGCACATGCTATACATTACAAAAATAAAGCTAAGCACATTGCAATACATAACAATAATAAAGCTAAGCACATTGCAATACATTACAATAATAAAGCTAAGCACATTGCAATACATTACAATAATAAAGCTAAGCACATTGCAATACATTACAATAATAAAGCTAAGCACATTGCAATACATTAAAATAATAAAGCAAGCACATGCTATACATTACAATAATAAAGCTAAGCACATGCTATACATTACATTTAATAAAGCTAAGCACATTGCAATACATTACAATAATAAAGCTAAGCACATGCTATACATTACAATAATAAAGCTAAGCACATTGCAATACATTACAATAATAAAGCTAAGCACAAGCTATACATTACATTTAATGTAACAGCTAATAGGCTAAGTTATATAACAGCACAATTACATGCCCATGGGTTTCCATTACGAACCCAATCAATTTCCTATTTGTTTTGTCCCGGTTGGTGAAATCCAGTACGAGGTCATGAACTGGCGTATTCGTCTCCATAATTACTATAGACACCTCAAATACGATTCTCCACTACATGAGTAATTATATCATTTATTGGTTTTAGTCATTTTTCATGACTTTCCTGTCCAATAAAGCGTAAAATGTCTGAATAGAATATCAACAAGTTGACAGGATTTTATTTTGTACTCAAGAGGCGGAAAGAAAGTATAACAGAGTTGGAGGAGTGTGGAGGAGGACAGAAAAAAACGAGAGAATGAGAAGAAGAGACAGCTCTGTGAGCCTGAACCTAATTCCCAGGAGACAGGAAGTCAGCAGTACACACTTCCTTTTCAGGCAAACCTATTAGACAGCAGCAAAATAGCCGTGGACAAAAATTTTCAGGCCTACTCACACCTTACTGCTAATGACCAGCCTGTTACTATCTTTACCTCATTGTTACTCCCTGTCTGTCTGTCAGTCTCTCAATCTGTCTGTCTGTCAATCTGTCTCTCTGATGCAAATATGTTCATCCCCAACCTTAGTCGACTCTATAGAGGAGAATGAACATCTTTGACTAAAACATCTGACAAAATAATTGATTATGTCTGGATTCCAGAGCTGGCTGATTTCCCCTGGGGCTAAACATTTTCCAGCGGGACATCTTCAAAATCAAAGCCCCGTACACAGGAGAGCAGCACCAAAGAAACCCATGGATTCATCAGTATCAAGTCACCTTCAAGGAACGGATCAAAAATGTGCTGCACAAATAAAACGGAAAAACTCTGCACCGCAGTCTGAAGATCATGGCGGAAGTAGGTGACCAGGCGAGGGAGAGTGAGTTCCCCGTATAGACGCGTATGTAGGCAAACATGTTACCCCATGAAACGAACAAAACCAGTGTTGTGTTGAGGCAATGGGTTTTCACTTGTGTGTGTGTGTGTGTGTGTGTGTGTGTGTGTGTGTGTGTGTGTGTGTGTGTGTGTGTGTGTGTGTGTGTGTGTGTGTGTGTGTGTGTGTGTGTGTGTGTGTGTGTGTGTGTGTGTGTGTGTCTCCTCCTCGTGCTGAAGAGCACTAGAACGCGTTAGATCAGGGTTCCGGGGGACGGAGGATTTGGTTACACCTAATTTTCTCTCTGTCAACAGTCCGCCACACGTGTGATAACTGACACGCCCAGTGTGGACAGCATTCCCGGGGAATCACATGCACATTCTCCTCCCGTCTCTGTCACTCACACACACTCCTCGATTGTTTCTCTCTCTCCCTCTCTGTCTGTCTCTCCCCGCGATGAAAAGTGATTTGGTGTATTATATAGGCAGGGTGTAGTAAAGGCGTGTGGGTTAACATTTGGAGCTAATCACTATAGGGCGTCACATGGTTGCTGTTGTTGACAGTCTGCCCGTCATCCGTCACCCGAGCAAGGCTGTGTGTGTCCATGCGGAGAATCAGAGCCCCAGTCTGTCTGTCAGAGCATTTGTTAGCTGACGAGCACACGCTCACACTCACACACTTTCACACTCACACACAGCTCAGACAGACATGGCCTTCGGAGGTGACGAGCTCCATTCTCGCACACTACTTCATTGAGGGTTGGTATAGTTCTGCTGCGAGCCATAGACCACGTGTTATTTCGCTGCATGTGAAGACATTGGTCGTTGACTCAACAAGAAAATAAAGGAATTTGCGTTGGTCGAACAATGCAAATCTGGATCCACGAGCGTAATAGCCTACCCACCCTATTTCTGCAGTGTTTAGGGACTGGATGTAGACTTGAGTCCATAAGCTTATGCTTGGAGCGGGACTCTGGATAAACAACAATAACATAATAGTGTTCTAGATAAGAATAGGCACAAGTAAACTAGTACTGATTTCACCAGAACTTTACATCAGCCCTATAACCACTAGATACCGTTCTTTTGCACACAGTTAAATAATCATATAAGCTTTAATACGATACTTCCAGTCGGTCACACAAACATAAGCAGTGATTGTTTGTTTTATTCCGACTTGTGAATCACATTTGGTTTATTGATTGCCCGGGCGTCTATATGGTATATGACAATGTGCGTGCGCGTCGACAGACCTACTCTGCAGACTGACACGCGCACTCACCTACATACCATTATCTATTCTATGAATAAGCTATGAGTCGACATTGATCCTGTGTTATTAGTACTGTTGATTCACAGTCCAAAAACACTTAAACGACAGACACAGATCGGAAAATTATTTTGTCAGCTGCAACAGCACAAATAAAAAACAAAATGACAGTTGACAAATGTAAGAAACTATATTTTCGATTACATATATTATCACAATACACTTAGGTAGCCGTAATTGTTGGATTCCCATTAACAGAACAACATGCTCTGCCGTAGGCTATAGAGTCAAGATGATATTGACAATTTAATTCGAAAAGTAGAAATCGAGCGATAAAATACAAACGGAATTCCTAAATTCATTGAATGTATAATGTGCTGTATCAAACACGTTTTTTGTCAAGAGAAGTTCAATATCCCAATACCCTGTCACAAACTAACCAGAAATGTGTTACCCTTTGACTTGAACAGACAATTATATTCCAGGAAAGTATTTCTGCGCTTGTTTCCCACTCACCCATCTCGTGATGAAGTTCCGAATGGTGCTAAAATTCATTCTGTAACAGGTTCAAGCTGCTCCAAGTTGCTTTTTTGTTCAGCGTCTCCTTCAATCTTTTGACGCTATCTATGTTTTATTTCTGTTCTGTACTCCATGATCTTCGGACAGGCCCCTTGGTCACTATGATTGTCCGGGAGGGATTATAGTAATTCTATCCTATAACCGCAACCTACCGGCCACTCGGAAAGGTAACGTTCAGACCCGCAACCGATTTCATACTTTTGTTTTCCATGCATGTGCCAAATTCCAAAACCGGTGCACTCTTCCTTTCCCCTAATGTTTAAAAAGCACAGACGCCCACTTATTTTTGGTGAAAGTCTCCACCGTGTTTTTCCTCTGCGGTGCTCCTTCCTCCTCTCCCTCACCTTCCTCGTGCTTGTAATCTTCTTGGCTTTCTGCTCTCTGGGCAAATTCGTTTTTTTCTTCGTCGTACGTCACGGAGAGGCGTAAGCGCGTGCGCAGCCCACTGTCACTTTATTGCCTATACGGGAATTTATTAGTTTCAGCCAGACACCCATTGCTCAGCAGAATAACTGGAGTAATTTACTAAACTGTTGCATTCACTGTGAGTGAGAAGTCAGTGGAAGGACGCATTTCCAATAAATACATGGTCACATCTATTGTACAGTTTTGGATCATACAATTTGATTTATTCTAGAACATATAGGCTATGTTGAAAAAAACGTATAGAGCGAAATTGTGTGGGTATTTGTGCGTGCGTGTGCGTGTTTATGTGTGATGATTTTTGACCTGAACCAATGGACCGCAGAATTTGATCCAATTGCAACAGTTAACTCAGTTAACTATGGTAAATATAACATCACATTCGGTATTGTGTTTATTTTTAACTGTAAATAATGTGTTTAATGTAGATTATATTTATTTTGAACTTTTTACTAACTTACTTGGCGATATATATACAAATCATTAAATGTGTTTTAAAGATAACGAACGAATAATACATTATATTTGTTGGATGGTGTGCTAAATAAACAGATGGCCACTGCTGTCCTTTAAAAACGTAACTCGTCTGTTCAGGCAATAGTCCCCTATACCCAACAAAGGAGAGCAAACATACGACCTGCAAATCTGGTTTAAAACGTAGACATAAAACTTCGCTGTCTATGAATAGAGGTGAATAAAGTTAAGGAGCTGTCCACTCTACTGGTTCTGAAATTCAAAAACACAGAATATATTTCGATAATGTTGCATTTTGTTTAAATTTACTCATATCAAATCATTGTTAAGTAATCTAGAGCATGCTTTAATTAATATTATATTACATAGCCACTTTACTTCAAATTCACCGCGTAAGCACGGTGAATGCTAGGAACTAGAGAATGCGGAACCTTTTTGCGCCGTTGCGTTGTTTCGGAGGGCATTATTTTCATTCATTGGTCCGTGTCAGTGCTATTTGCTGCTATAGTAGCAACGCCTCCACTGAGGACGCTTTCGGCGGGTTCTGTTAAAATGGCTGTTGCGGACAGTGGACACCCGGTGCAGGAACAATCGTAGCGCGCACAAGTACAACTGTAGCCGGTATCTTATATTCGTTTAGGAAAAGGAAACACACCAACGCCATGGCAACTATAGATCAAAAGTCACCAAATGTCCTCCTGCAAAGTCTCTGCTGCAGGATCACTGGGAAGAGCGAAGGTAGCTATTGTAGCTATGCTAGTTGAGGTTAGCTAACCCAGGCGCGGTTCTGCGTTGGCATGCTACCTTAGCTAGTCCGTTTGCTAAATAAATCATGATTCTGATGAAATAGGCTCATGCCAGGCAGTTGTCCTCCGCTTTCTTAGTTAGATAGCGACGTTAACCACACTACGTAGCTGCCTTGTAACTAGTTTAACGTTAGCTACAAAGCTAGTAATGACTGTAGCTAACTAGTATTACTGTAGAGTTGTGACAGCTAGTAGCACATACGTCGGGTTAACTAACAACATATTAAACTCACTGTATCTTTTGTTACCTAGCCATATCAAATATGATAGCAACTAGAATAGTCTTTATGTGCCCCATCTAATGGTTACTATCCAGCTAGTTAGCTTGCTTTGCCTTACCCTTTTCCAGCTAGTTAGTTTGCTTAATCTTATCCCTTATGTGATACTTTACAGTAAGTTTTTGATGAACTGTAATAATATATGGCTTTACTTAGGTATCCAATGTCAGTTGCATGTATCAAATTAGTTAACCAAGTAATAACAAGCTATTCATAGTAGGAGTTACAGTAATGTTAACAACTAGCTCGCTACCCCTTTCTATGAAACTGTACATATGTTTTTAGAGGTTCTGTTACAATTAACGTAACGTGACTAGTTATCTGACCCACGCTTGACAACTGTATTGTAGTTTGTTGCTTTCTACTATGTCTTGTTCAAGTAACTAGTTGGGGATTAAAAGATAACTTGCCCTGTCAGTCCGAGTGTTTGAATGAATACCATATTAAATTGGTAGGTGCATGCGCCTGAATTGCAGATATTCAGTGCTCTACGAGACTTTTTACATTTTACAACCCATTTTAAATTTCAGCCGAAGTGGCTCACCAGTTTCAGTATGCGGTTAGAGTCATTGGGAGTAACTATGCGCCCACCATTGAGAGGGATGAGTTCCTGGTGTCTGAGAAGATCAAAAAAGAATGTGAGTGACCTGTAGCTTTTTTCTTCCTACAGCGGACACGTTTGCTTGAGTGTATCCTCTGAAATGCGTTCTGTATGGTTGATTAAGGCATCTGCACAATGCTGGTTTGACTCTCGGTTATAAACGTTTATCTTTCCTATATGTATGCGTTTGCTTTCTTTCCCCTTTATAACCTTTATAACCTTTCTGTCGCTTATTAGAGGTGACAGTAATGTACAGACTTCAATACATAAATACATTTGTCAGGAGCCTGTACAATAGTACATTTCAATAAATTGATTTTGTAGTCGGACTTCCCCGACTAATGGACATCTATCGATTGCAAATTATAGTAAAGACAAAAATAACAGCACTTAGCCCTGAGTTATGTCTCTTCATTAACTGTTTTTTTTTTTTTGGAATCAGTTTATGGCTGTGTATTTGGTGGATTCGGTTATCGCAGGTTGGTGAGTTTTAAATGGCTTTCTTCTGCTCCCAGTGCTGAAGCAGAGGAGAGAGGGCGATGCAGCTCTGTTCTCTGAGCTCCACAGGAAGCTGCAGACTCAGGTCAGCCTTCTGTTCTATAAACCCTGACGTGTGCTCTTATAACGTGGAGGGGTTTCTGGAGGGAACTCATTGGAAATGTGCTGTGCTTTCCATTACCAGGGGGTGCTGAAACACAGGTGGTCTGTCTTATACCTTTTGCTCAGTCTCTGTGAGGACCCCAGAAAACCATCCAGAGTGAGTATACCTCAAACCAAACACTGACCGTTGCCATTTACAGACACAGGAATAGAGGAACATCACAATTCTATGGACAACATCATCATACCACTGCAGCCATGTCAGCACCAATACCATTGCACGTTGTATGTAATGTAGGCTTTGCTATTTGGAACATTTTAATATTGAATTGATTGATTGATTCATAATTTCATGTGTCCTTGCCAGGTGGGCAACTACGGGGCACTCTTTGCCCAGGCCCTGCCCCGGGATGCCCACTCCACCCCGTTCTACTGCACCCGGCCCCAGAGCCTGCCTCTCAGCTACCCCGGGGCCTCTCAGATCTCCACCAGCTTGGGTACCAGTGGGGTCAGCAGCCTGGGGGTGTACTCTCTGAACGGCCCGACGCCCACGCCTCAGTCCCTGCTGGCCGGGTAAGGGTCAATCAATCGAATGCGTTTTATTAGGCCCCTTTCACATCAGCAGTTGTCACAAAGTGCTTTTAAATAACACCCAGCCGGACCATTTGATGGGATCCTGACGGCATCTTAAATCAGGGGAGCCTGTTGGCAGGGGGAAGCATTGTCTTTATAACCATTTATTTCAGCAGGACATTTACATTCTATTGTGAGCATCAATTATGAATGTCCCTCTCCACAAACCCGCCAAGCACTTACGCGTTTTACTGAATTGGCCCGTTTCAATAGTGGAAGGTTACATCACTAACGATATAAAAGTCATTTGGAGCTGAGGTTTTGCTTCGGTGTCGTGACTCTTAAGCCGTGGTTGAAAGCAGCAGAGAGCCAAGAGGCCCTCGTTACCAGGCTATTAGCTCTGTCCCCAGGCGTTAGTAATGGGCCCTACAACACAGTTGGCACTACAAGAACGAGTGTAGGGGAAGATAATGGAACGTCGACGTGGAGGGAACACATCTATGCCTACATACGTGTTGGTGTGTATGCATTTCTCGTAAAGTGACCCAGGGAATATGACATGGTGAATACATTTTGACAGTTGTTGTTCTGGTTTGGGGATTATATGGGGAAACATTTGCAATGGTACAACAAGAGGGGCTCTGTTTTGTCCAGGCCCCAGTCAGCAGGGCAGCAGCTGGGCTCTCGGCTTGCATGGGCTCTCCCCACCACCTCTAACGCCTTCACCCTGGCACCTACCTCACGGGCCCCTCAGGGCCCCCCAGCCCTATCCAACAGAGCCCCCAGGCCAGGTCGTGATGGGGACCCCACTGGTGAGTTGTCTTGTGTTTGTGTTTTTGTATGACAGCTCGTTTGGAAATGCTTGGCAATGAGAGTTTGTACAGCATTGTATGATATTGGGAGGTATTCCCTGTCAGTAGTGCTGGCAAGTTGTTCTCTGTGGGGGTGAAGTACTGGCAAGTTGTTCTCTGTGGGGGTGAAGTACTGGCAAGTTGTTCTCTGTGGGGGTGAAGTACTGGCAAGTTGTTCTCTGTGGGGGTGAAGTACTGGCAAGTTGTTCTCTGTGGGGGTGAAGTACTGGCAAGTTGATCTCTGTCGGGGTGTCAGTACTGGCAAGAATGTTCTCTGTACACTTAATACTCGATATTAAACAGATTATTTTTACGGGAAATTTTCACTACAGTGGGTTATTCATGTTCTGCAATGAACATTACCCTGAGATAATATCCTAATTTCCTCCACGTCTAGTAGTCCCCTGGTATTTAACATCTAATCTGCTGTGCTGATGGGGTTCTGGCTCACATACACACAACATGTAATGGAGAGAGAGAACTTTAATGCCTAAGATAATACATTTTAATGCGGCAACTTCTTCTAAATCCATTATCTTTTCGTCTCCAGCGGAGGTTGGGGAAGCGGCGCTGGTCAGAGACATCCTGTATGTCTTCCAGGGAATTGACGGCAAGTTCATTAAGATGAGCAACACAGAGAACTGCTACAAGATCGACTCCAAGGTGACTTGTAGTTTCACTCGTACCTGAGCAACGTCCATGTTTGAGTAACTGCTTGTGCCCGCTTGTTCCGGGGAATGTTTCCCTGACAAATGTAAAAAAAAAACAAATGACAACGTAAGATGTTTGACCTGAGCTACCTCTGTGACTAGGTAATGGTGAGATGCATTGTGTATATTGACAGTGCTGTACCTGCATGCATTCTTGCCAGGCCATTTATTGACCGAGTCCTTTGTTTTGGCTGCTGCTAACTTGCTGACTGACTGGCAGCGTTTCAAATTCGACTGTAGCGCTCGTGTCATCGATGATCTATTGCGAGACGGGTAAAAAAGACCAACAGATCAATGGTCGGCTATTTGACTTCCATTTATAACAGTGACGAATCTGGCGTGGCCTTCTGTCTGATATTTCCACACATGATGTTGTCTCTGTCTTAGCGATGCTTCTTCTCAGGGTTACATATATAGCCGTCTAGGCGCTAGCGTAGGAGCATTGTACGGTATGGAAACAGCGCTCATGCCAAATCTGGCCCTCAGTGATGGTTCCCAAGGTCTTATGGAAGAAACAGTCCAGGGGCCTAATCAGACACGAACAGTTTCTGGAAATCTGAACATGAATGAACAATTATTACAGATGAGTTTGTACGTTTATTATTCCATCTAAAGAAGACCCGGTAGACCCCAGTCAGCAGACAGACAGACTATATGCTGTTTAGGGTCCACTCCAGGCTTCTTGCCGTAAGACTTTTAGCTTCCACATCCATGTCTACCCTTCTGACAACCTGTTTAAAAGGCTCGTTAAATTCTTAACAACCTGGCGCGTAAAGGATGAAACTGGGATTTAAAGGATGTTCCGGTTTGGCCTTGGGCTTCAATACTATTACTTCCTGCATGTGTGATGTTTCTGAGCCCAAGAGAAGAGCTGCACTTCCTTCTCTGTGTTTCGTGTGAACTTTTATGGATTGAGGCATTTACTAATTGGTAGACTGGCATCTGGAATGGCTTTTTTCTCCCCCGGATTAGATGAAGATTCGCTATCGCCAGTGTTTCGTCTTCAGACGACCTATTCAGGTGTCATTGAGCCTGTGTGTGACGGTTGTTCCTCCCTGTCTTCATCCCCAGGTGGCGCTGTGTAGGTCTCTGAGGGACACCAGCAGCCGATTGGCCGAGCTGGGCTGGCTGCACAACAAGATCAGGAAGTACACGGACTCGCGCTGCCTGGACCGGGCCTTTGGATTGGTGGGACAGAGTTTCTGTGCCTCGCTGCATCAGGAACTGAAAGAATACTACAGACTGCTGTCAGTGCTGCACTCTCAGGTAACAGACACACATTCCCACGTTGTACCGACTCCTTCGAGTCAATATTTGGGGTTCATAGAACTGCACATGGTGTGTTTCAGCTCCAGGTGGAGGAGGACCAGGGGGTGAACCTGGGGGTGGAGAGCAGTCTGACCCTGAGACGCCTCCTAGTCTGGACCTACGACCCCAAGGTCCGCCTCAAAACCCTGGCCGCCCTCGTCGACTTCTGCCATGGTCTGTTTGATTGTCTCCTTATTGGGACTGGGGTCGTTTGGGTGTCCTGGTTCTTTTGAGTGACTGTGTGTGTGTCGTGTGTGTGTGTCGTGTGTGTGTGTGTGTGTGTGTGTGTGTGTGTGTGTGTGTCGTGTGTGTGTGTGTCGTGTGTGTGTGTCGTGTGTGTGTGTGTCGTGTGTGTGTGCGTGCGTGCGTGTGCGTGCGTGCGTGCGTGCGCGCGCGCGCAGGGAGGAAGGGTGGTGAGTTGGCATCAGCGGTCCATGCCTACGGTAAAACAGGAGACCCTCAGATGAGAGCTCTGGTGCAGCACATTCTCAGCCTGGTGTCCCATCCCATCCTCAACTTCCTGTACCGCTGGATCTACGACGGCGAGCTGGAGGACACCTACCATGAGGTGACACACACACACACACGGCATATAATACAACACACACTGTACAATGTAACACACACACTTTGATTAGATTGTCAGAGGTCGGTCGTTAATTGGTTTCCGTACCGGAGGGGGCGATGAGGGCCTCCCGGATGAGGATGGATGAGAGGACAGTAATGGAGAACTGAGTGATGGTCATCCCTCCTCTCCTCGTCTCTCCCTGGACCCAGCATCTATCTTCCTGCCCTCGGCCACGAAAGTGCAGTGGAAGACCGTTAATCTACTCCTAATGCACAGGTCTACTGCTCAATGACCCCCTCAGGACTGCGCCTCTTAGGGCTCCGCCTCTTAGGGCTCCGCCTCGTAGGGCTCCGCCTCGTAGGGCTCCGCCTCTTAGGGCTCCGCCTCTTAGGGCTCCGCCTCGTAGGGCTCCGCCTCGTAGGGCTCCGCCTCGTAGGGCTCCGCCTCGTAGGGCTCCGCCTCGTAGGGCTCCGCCTCTCAGGGCTCCGCCTCTCAGGGCTCCGCCTCTCAGGGCTCCGCCTCTCAGGGCTCCGCCTCTCAGGGCTCCGCCTCTCAGGGCTCCGCCTCTCAGGGCTCCGCCTCTCAGGGCTCCGCCTCTCAGGGCTCCGCCTCTCAGGGCTCCGCCTCTCAGGGCTCCGCCTGGGACTGAGTGCTGACCGTGTGGTTGCGGAGAACGGCTGAGTTGTGGCAGCCTTCAAAACTAACCACGGGGCTATTTTGAGAAGAGTCCACTTTATTTAAGGCCAGTGTATTGACCCGGTCTGCAGCAGGGCTAAGTGATAGCTGGGGAGATTTCCCAGCACAGGTGAATGAGGTGACGACTGCAGCTTACAGGCACTTCTGTCAAATAACCTGGAAGTTATGTTGGACCTTGAACACTCCACGTGTCCTCTGGCTCCTTTTATCTCTATGCATTTTGGCCTAAAGGGCTATCACTCTATGAAGCTCCTAAACAATTACATTCTGTTTCATTTGTATGACTTTTTATTATGATGGTAGTGATGATGATGATGATGATGGTAGTGATGATGATGATGATGATGATGATGGGAGTGATGATGATGGTAGTAATGATGATGATGGGAGTAATGATGATGATGATGATGGGAGTGATGATGATGATGATGATGGTAGTAATGATGATGATGATGATGGGAGTGATGATGATGATGATGATGATGGTAGTAATGATGATGGTAGTAATGATGATGATGATGATGGGAGTGATGATGATGATGGTAGTGATGATGATGATGATGATGGTAGTAATGATGATGATGATGATGGGAGTGATGATGATGATGATGGTAGTAATGATGATGATGATGATGGTAGTAATGATGATGATGATGATGGGAGTGATGATGATGATGGTAGTGATGATGATGATGATGATGGGAGTGATGATGATGATGATGACAATGAGAGTGATTCTTCTCCCTCTAGTTCTTCGTGGCGTCTGACCCCACGGTGAAGACCGACCGACTTTGGCATGACAAGTACTCACTGAGGAAGTCCATGATCCCCACCTTCATCACCATGGACCAGGCCCGAAAGGTTCCCGCACACGTTTACTATAATGCCCTGTACCCTAATAGCCCAAACCCTAAACCCCACACTGATGTTTGACCTAAATCCATCACTTAAGCCAAAAACTGCCTTTTCAAATTGGAGACACAAAACATTTCCCCAGTACATTTTTTGTTATTTCTCCCCGTTTGGTGAAACAGTCCGTATTTATATTGTTACTGAAGAACGCTTAATTCTATTGTTTTTTACCGTTACGATGTCCGTCTTGTTGTAGGTTCTACTAATTGGGAAGTCAATTAACTTCCTACATCAGGTGTGCCATGACAGAACCTCACCTGGAAAAATCCTTCCGGCCTCCAAGTCTGTAGATTCCCCTAAAGATGGTAGGATATCTGCTCCCTCACGGACCACAACACAGTGAAAGAGGCTTGTCCGTGCATAACTCCACACACTATTGGTGTGTAGTATGTTTAAGTGTGGTTTCAGGCCGTCATACCATGGCTTTAGAGTAGGCACGGTGCATTGCAGGGTAAACTGGGAACATTTACATTTACATTTTGCGCATTTAGCAGACGCTCTTGTGCAGAGCGACTTACAATAAGTGCAGGCATTTCACATACAGCTAAAACACACATCAAAAAGGCAATAAGTACATTGTTCCTGGGTGGGAACCTACGCAATTAGAACAGGACCATTCTATGTTGTCATGTCTGTGGTGTATAGTCGTATAGCTTTCAGTCAATCATCAGTGACATGTTATATCCCTTGTGTGTCTGTATTAAGGAGGCAGTGTATTAAGGAGGCATTCACATGGCCAAACAAGTGTTGTGTGTAGGAAGTTTGATGCCAGAGATGTATTGATCTGTTGAAGATGTTCCTCTGCTCTGTCGACACGCTGGAGTCCTCATCTTCTGGGACACTGATCAGTGCTGTTACCTGTCCTTCTCTAGTGTCCTCCTCTGGGACACTGATCAGTGCTGTTACCTGTCATTCTCTAGTGTCCTCCTCTGGGACACTGATCAGTGCTGTTACCTGTCATTCTCTAGTGTCCTCCTCTGGGACACGGATGGCAGACAGGATAGTAGGAGACAGGGTATTTTAACCTTTATTACATCTCAAATGGCTCCCATTCCCCCATTCTATTACTTCTGACCCGTCTAATGGGCCCTGTTAGTAGCACTATAAAGACAATGGGTTGCTGTTTAAGCTGCTGTGTCTTGAGTTAGATATAGATTATTCTACAGTGTTCTGGAGACCACAACCCCACCTCTCCCCCACAATCCCACCTCTCTCACCTAAACCCCACCTCTCTTCCCAGCCGCAGAGCTGTTGTCCGACCTGGAGGGGGCGTTCCAGGGGAAGATCGACGCAGCCTATTTTGAGACAAGCAAGTACCTGCTGAACGTTCTCAATCAGAACTATCTCCTGCTGGAACACCTACAGGCCATGAGGAGATATCTTCTGCTGGGCCAGGGTGACTTCATACGCCACTTGATGGACCTGCTCAAGTAAGTGAACCAATGTCACACACACACACACACACACACGGATTGGTACATACACACACAGACGGGTACACACACACACACACACACACACACACACAGAGATTGGTACATACACACACAGACTGGTACATACACACACAGACTGGTACATCTATACACACACAGACTGGTACACACACACACAGACTGGTACACACACACACAGACTGGTACACACACACACTGGTACACACACACACAGACTGGTACACACACACACAGACTGGTACACACACACACACACACACACACAGACTGGTATACACACACACACACACACACACACAGACTGGTACACACACACAAAGACTGGTACACACACACACAGACTGGTACACACACACACAGACTGGTACACACACACACAGACTGGTACACACACACACAGACTGGTACACACACACACAGACTGGTACACACACACACACACACACACAGACTGGTATACACACACACACACACACAGACTGGTACACACACACACACAGACTGGTACACACACACACACAGACTGGTACACACACACAGACTGGTACACAGATGGGTATAAATATATACACACGCACACGCGCCACACTATAATGTATTACAAGTTGTTTCTGTCCCCTCAGACCAGAGCTGGCCCGTCCAGCTACCACTCTCTACCAGCACAACCTGACGGGTATCCTGGAGACCGCGGTTAGGGCTACCAACGCCCAGTATGATAACGCAGAGGTCCTCAAGAGACTGGACGTCCGTCTGCTGGAGGTACGCCGTTAGGCTTTAGGGTTCAACCCTGGCTCCAGACAGTGTGGGCCCACGGAGCTAAAGTCTTATCTTTTATCTTCCCTGGGCTCCTAGGTTTCTCCCGGGGACACAGGCTGGGACGTGTTCAGTCTGGACTACCATGTAGAGGGGCCTATCGCCACGGTAACCACACCGACCACATACACACACTGTCTTCCTTATGGCACCATCTCCGTCACTAGATATAAAAATAACCATATTATTGTAAGGTTTGTTTTTCAATTGAATTGTTCACGTTTTAAGTAGAGCCCGACCGATATATCGGCCGGCCGATATGAGCTAATTGCATTTAAATCGGCATCGGCGTTTATAACGGCCGATGAAACATGAGAAACATGCGTCACTCATGTTATGAGTGTTCTAGTTTTCGGGCTCTAGTTTTAAGTCACACTAATGGTGGAAAAAGTTCTGACATGATTTGTCTTTGTCTCGTTTTGTCACATCACATAAACTTGCCAGGGTTGTGTAGACTTCATATCCACTGTGTATGTATATATCACATCCACAGGACCTACTGTTAGTGCCCTGTACTTACATACTTGCTTTTCTGAGTTCAACTATTATATCATGTCTGTGCTCATCTTCTGACACAGCCCACCTCAATCTGAAGGCAAGTACCAGCTGGTGACTGCTGGGCGAAGCCAAACAAAACCTCTGTCTCCTTTTCCCCCGTCTGTTTTTGTCTGTCGTCTCTGTCAGGTGTTCACACGGGAGTGCATGAACCACTATCTGCGGGTCTTCAACTTCCTCTGGCGGGCCAAGCGAATGGAGTACATCCTCACAGACATCTGGAAGGGACAGATGTGTAACGCCAAGCTGCTCAAGAGCATGCCAGGTGAGGGGCGTGCACGAAGACAACGCTGTAGTTACCTCTGTTAGCCAGCAGGGGGAGACAGTGCTTCAGAACAGTCAACCGTGGTGACAGGCCTGTTGTTGTGTTGCAGAGCTGTCTGGTGTCCTTCACCAGTGTCACATCCTGGCCTCTGAGATGGTTCACTTCATCCACCAGATGCAGTATTACATCACCTTTGAGGTCAGTGTGGCATCTTTCATTATTTAACAGACGACAGATGGGTTCACCTAGACACTCCTTTCTCTGTGACTTTCAGACTTTTAGCTATATTCTGCTCTTTTTCAAGTTGTGTGTTTGTCTGTCTCTCTGTGTGTGTGTGTGCAGGTACTGGAGTGTTGCTGCGACGAGCTTTGGAACAAGGTGGAGAAGGCCCAGGATCTAGATCACATTATTGCAGCCCACGAGGAGTTCCTAGACTCTGTCATCTCCCGTTGCCTTCTGGACAGCAACAGCAGGGTGGGACACAAACAACCACACACACACACGGACACACACACTTTAACAAACACACGCGTTGACGGGTTCTCCTTTCCCCGTCCCCAGTCGCTGTTGAACCAGCTGAGGGCCATCTTCGACCAGATCATCGAGTTCCAGAATGCCCAGGACTCTCTGTACCGCTCTGCTCTGGAGGAGCTCACACTGAGGCTGCAGTTTGAGGAGCGCAAGAAACAGAAGTCAGCTGAGGTATGGTGACCAGGGGCGGAGCCATGTCACGCCCGGGGCTGAAGGGTCCCACCTCGTTGTCACCGTTGGAACTGCTCTCATCAAGTGCACTGTTATGGATCGCGTTTTCACTCGGATTGCATTTTGGCAAATGTATATAAACGACTCCGTAGGTTATGGACTGTGTCGGTACAGGGGCTTGTTCGCTCAATATCCTAAACCTATTTGGCAGTGAGACGATGTCTTGCTGTTGTTGAATGTTTTCATTATCTTCTAATGACGTCCTCGTGCATATTACTGTCTGCGGGTCACCTCATTTCAAATTGGGTCGATAAGAATGTACAGAAATATGCATTCCGTTTTATTTCATTTTTAAGTGCCTCCGAGTCCAGAGTCATGATTTTCTTTGGAACGTGGCCACGGGCCGACTTGGGTTCCCTCCTAATGGCTGGGTGATTGTTGTCCGTCTTTATCGATCTGACGGCATCGCACACAACAGCAGTGTTGTAAAAACAAAACCAGCCTCCGCTCTGCCAAGTTTCTCTTTTAATAGCTTGCGTCTAAGACTGGTTACGGGCCATAAGAGGTTCTGGAGTGACAGAGCTGTTTGTAGGCGAGGGAGACTATTGGCTTTCACATCAGTCATTAGAAACATTTTGTTCAGAGTAATTATCCTGAAGGACAGGACTCTGAAGGTCAATTGTCCATAAGAAGGATGATGGGTGTCGTAGAACCGATGGATCAAGCCGTGCAGAGAACGATGTGTGACCAGTGCCGAGTGCAGAGATGGCATTCGTGCCAGCGACGTGGTTTGCTGTTAAACAACATCTCGTGTGACCTTTGACACTGTGTCTGTGTGCTTAGGGTGAGTGGGGCGTGACTGCTGAACAGGAGGTCGAGGAGAACCGGAGGATCCAAGAGTTCAAGGAGACCATACCAAAAATGCGCTCTCAGTTACGAATACTTACGCACTTTTACCAGGTTGGGCTCTTTTGCATTTTACTTTCCCGGCTGCTACCGGGTCTTCCAGGGGAACATTTTGGTGCTTGCGATGCTGTTGACTCTAAAGTATCTGGGTTTTCTTGTGCTTTCTTCAGGGCATAGTACAGCAGTTCTTGGTGCTGATCATGACCAGTCCAGATGAAAGCCTGCGATTCCTCAGCTTCAGGCTGGACTTCAACGAACACTATCGGGCCAGGGACCCACGTCTGAGGGCCTCGTTGGGGGCCACCAGGAGCCGACGGTCCTCCAACATCTGACCTGGTCTGACCACTGTGTCAGACCATGTAGAATTCTGCCTGGCTATGTTTTTTATGACTTGAAGATGATATTGGAGTCAAATGGCGTTATGACATCACAAAAGGGCTCAACATAATCTGGCGTTATGACATCACAAAAGAACCCAACATAATGTGGAATAATAACATCACAAAAGGGTCTGATATAATCTGCTGTTATGACATCACAAAAGGCTCCACCATAATCTCGCATTATGACATCACAAGAGAGCCCAACATAATCGGGCATTATGACATCACATTGGAACCATACTGGCCATTGACATCCCAGAACACCCTGACCGATTTATGGTATAAAGAGTAAGATTGGATGGATAAGATGATATGATGACATTGTAAAGTGGTAACCTCAGATTCTGTCCGCCCTTGCGTTTTAACACCCCAGGTCAAATAGGGCAAAATGGGATTCCTTTTATATTCACATTAACAAACAAACAGTGATTAGAAACACAGCCTTTTCCCACAGTGCCATTCATCAAAAGACTCCCATACAAACAAGCTTCCTGAAATCAACACACACGTCCATTTTTTCAAGGCTTTCCCATTACTCAGCAGTTTTCAATGTGTTATAATTTTTTTATTTCTCTGATCCAGCAGTGCATCAACCATTTCAGATGCCTGCTCGGCATTGTAATTGTAGTTCAGGTTGTACATTTAATAATTAAACAATAATGTTGATTTTGTTTTAACCTCTTTGTTTGTTTACCTGGTGTGTGTGTGAATATTATACTTCTTTTTTTACTGATGTTTTGTTTTTCATACCAGTGTCTTAATGTCTGCGTTGTATTTATAACTGTTGATAAACACTGTTATTGCTGTTTATAACAATTGTATGAAGGCACCAACACAGCTCATTTTCGCCTCTCAAAAGAGATTGATAAACGTTATCTGTAGGGCCACGCTACAGTCTGACCGAGGTTTTGTGGCCTGATTGTTTTGTATATTTTTAAGTGTTTCTAATGGGTTCCCATGCAGGCTCTGCCCCGAGTTCTGCATATAAAACCCACATGTCCAACCAGCTCAATTCCCTGATATGACCCCTTTGTCCAACGAAGCAGATTAAGGACAGTTGACAAGGAAGCCACACTGAATGTGTGTAATTGCACCATATTCTTTAAACATAATGGGGCCTGTTTGAGATCGAGGTTCGCCTATAGTTGTTTCGACCTCTCCAAAGAGGTACCGGTCTCTCTGTTTGAGACCCAGCAGGTAAACCTGTCTCTCTCAATGCGAGACCTTGGCTTTACCCTGTAAATCAGTAACATTGTACAGCACAGATGTATTATAATGAAATACAATGGAAGTGAACATCCTCTCATCTCTTAAATAATAAAATACTTTTTAAATAGTTTCTTGTTCATCTGATTATTGTTTATCTGTTTGTTGCACCAGGAGGGCATTCTATGTCGACTAAAAGAAGACCTTTGTTAAAACGAAAACGAATAAATTAAGTTACCAGCGTACATCATCACGCACACCGAGCTATTCTCATGCAGACGCATTCGGATCTCATTGGTTGGAAGGATGCATGTGACATGGACATGGTTCTGCTGGTGCTGGAGAAGGTGGCTGTGTCTACGTGAAGTTCCAGACCAGGCGGACAGTGAAGATCCAGACGGGGAAACATTTCTAGGAAAATGTGCAGCAGGTGAGTTGATATCTTTGTGTTTTTAGAAAGGTGGAAAGTGATCGTTCAAACACTAATATATAAGATAACAGATAAGATGAAACTTAACATTTCACCCTGCGCATGATGTAGTGTTTCACCATGTGGTGGCGGTGTGGCTTCATAAAGGTGATCATTTGATGGTAAAGTTATTTATTTATTGATCATATGCATGCCGACGAATATGTAATCCTCATTTGCATACGTAGTCTTCTGCGTTGAGTTATACGTGTGGCCGATAAGAATAGGCAATCTAAAATGTACTTTAGTTGACCGAGTGATATAAACATATGTGCAAATTGATTTGACTCATCACACCCCTCCTTCACGAACATGTTTACCTCCTAAACGATCAATGCACCTGCTGGACTCGACTGGTAAAGTTGGCTGTATTTTGATGTTTGTGTATTCATCCAGAGTTTATTCGTATGCATATTTTGTCTGGTTGCAGCCTACGTCGTCTTGAGAATGAGATAATTAATCGGATAATTAACCATGGATAGGCCTATGTGGTATCAGGGGAGTCGCCATACTGTCAGTGGGTGTCAATGGGGCCTGGATCTATTTGTACACGTCACAATACCTATTGCCGGATGTGCCTCCATTGAGATGCATGGTGATGGTGTTATAGATAACTCTGTTTGTTTGCACTTTGTTACATCAGTATCCCTGTTTATGGTCGCTCAGGATGCCCGTGTGTTGAGTTTAGGTTAAGAATAGAGTTGGAATTGGATTAGGATCAGTCTTTCATCATCTGACTGTTCAGACTTTTGTACTGTCCAGTTTTGATGGCCTGACCTTCTGTATTTATGTGTTTAGTATTGGATTGAGTGGAGGTGGGGACAGTGAACTCACTGAATATGTTTGATGTGTTTAGATGTGCTGCTTCAATGTGGAAATGTGTAATTTGCCTATGACTACTTTGCCTATCTGGAATTTTCTTACCTGGGGAATAAAGTGCAACTGAATTGAAAGTGCACGCCCGGGTTGCGTTTTGTAGTTGTTGTCTCTTTTTCAAACTTTACTCTTTTAAATGTCACTTAATTTCACCCGTGTCTATATGGAGAAACGCTCCAACTACAGCTGGGAAGCGACATGCAAGAGATGTATTCTAGTTTCAATAGGGGCGTGGTGTCCTACTTTCATTAACAATGTCTATACTGTCTATAAGTCCGATCTATTTGATGTTATTTTAATGAACAGAACATTTTCTTTAAAAAAGAACAACAAGGACATTTCTATGTGACCCTAGACCTTTAAACGGAGGTGTAGGAGCAGGTGGATTTGTCCTTACTAGGATGGTTTGGCCTGCAGTGTGTTAAAACACAGTGAGATCAAGGCCTGCTTTTAAAACATGCTGGTGTTTTATAGTCATGTTATAATACACACTAGCCATTTATAAACGTGGTTAAACAGTTGTGCAAACGAACATGTGTGGTATCCACCGTCTAACGTATCCATGTGCTACTTCCTGGTAGACCCTGATGACCATGGAAGATCCTGATAACCCTGTGTGCATGGTCAAATGGAAGATGAAGCTATCTAGGACATTGATTAATTATGAATTGAGTTCATAGAGACCACAGAATAACATATGCGGTGAAGAGCGGTAGCCTTATGCCTTAAACACAGCAGCTTAACAGAACAAGGAAGGATTCCATACTAGACTATAATGAAAGTAGCTATTTCTCATGGATAGATGCAAATCTATCTCCTTAAATGCCTGATCGCTCTTGATTTGGAACTGTACAAATGTAGAACTATCATCATCCACTTTATACGTAACCGTGGTTGCAAATTCACGTGTTCCCACTTTGTATTCGGCTCCAGCGAGAAACAATGTACGTCAGAATCGACGATAACCCATGCCTTCTCATTAGCATACAGAGTGAAAACAGACTATAATCTTGTTATTAAATTGTTTTTGATTTTCCGCAGTGCTGACCTAGTTTTCACTACTTGTAATTGGAGGTACTTTATCTTGTAAAAAGCTGTTTGTAAATGTGGTGTGATGGTTTGGCGGAAGTTACCCGAGTTGGCTTTGGTTAACAGAAGTGGGTGAAAAGGTTTTGGACAAAGGTTTCTGGCGGGGGGAGTCGCACCCCTTGACCCTACTGAGAGGTTCACTGGAAAGGATTGTTCCCCAGAATCAAAGAGATGGTTCCTCCAATAAACGAAACAACAATCAATCAACAATCAATGACTGTCTTCAAGGAGAATGTTGAAACATTTTATAAATCACTAAGTTCATGAATCACTTGAAGTAATTGTGGCACTATCCCTCTCTGCCTGGAACTCTATCTCTGTCACTCACAGACCGAGTCAAGTAAGCTGTGAGAATCTGCTCTACTCACAGTGTCAAGTGGAGGACTCAACAGCCGTTCTACACTGTAGAGGAATCAACAACAGCTATATACGGCCTATATAGTGTGTTTGCAGTATGTAATGTCGCTGTGAATCTGTGTTTATAGACGGTCTTTGTGACAGATACTGTGTGCTTGCTGTCTGTGGTAACCCAGGGCAACAGAGTTTGAAAATAGTGATGTCGTGACAGTGACGTTGAGCTGGAACTAATGGTGAACTTTATTGCCAGATAAAGATCTGTGCAGCTTTTTGGGAAAATTGTGTGTGTGTGTGTGTGTGTGTGTGTGTGTGTACTTAAGAGAAGTAAACCTTTTCCAGTTGACTACATGCAGAATATGTTTTCCATAGAAATGTTTTTCTAAAACTACTGAGTGAACATCATGTGGTTTCTTTTGGGGATTTCTGTTTCAAGTATTCACATGATTTCTAACAAACCAGGAGCCTTCATACAGAAAAGTTAACGTAAATTCAGGAAATTACTTGAATACTCAGGCTTTCCATCATGTGAAACAACTGCCCACTGCCTCTCGCCTCAGACAGCGCTCCCTACTGGTGCTCTCAAACAGCAGACAGCGCTCCCTACTGGTGCTCTCAAACAGCAGACAGCGCTCCCTACTGGTGCTCTCAAACAGCAGACGGCGCTCCCTACTGGTGCTCTCAAACAGCAGACGGCGCTCCCTACTGGTGCTCTCAAACAGCCGACGGCGCTCCCTACTGGTGCTCTCAAACAGCCGACAGCGCTCCCTACTGGTGCTCTCAAACAGCAGACAGCGCTCCCTACTGGTGCTCTCAAACAGCAGACAGCGCTCCCTACTGGTGCTCTCAAACAGCAGACGGCGCTCCCTACTGGTGCTCTCAAACAGCAGACGGCGCTCCCTACTGGTGCTCTCAAACAGCAGACAGCGCTCCCTACTGGTGCTCTCAAACAGCAGACAGCGCTCCCTACTGGTGCTCTCAAACAGCAGACAGTGCTCCCTACAGCCCATCTCTCCCTATCGGCACAGCACCGCTAGGCTGTGTTTCAGCGGTCCGCTGTGAAACTCCGTCTGGCTGTGAGGAGAACCTGGCACAGGTGAACCTGGCACGGGAGAACTTGGCACGGGAGAACGCACTGCGGCTCGTATGGACTTATTCTAACCTTATGGTTTGATTTAGAGGGACCGGAGTTCTCAGATCCACGCACGTACACACACACACACACACATGCACACATCTCTGAACACATTGGGATCTCTTTCCCACAGAGCTGCATATGTCTCACTCCGTTTCTGGTGTTCAAGTGTTGTAATGTCACTGTAGATAGTTTTTTTTTGGTAATATGGTTGGTTGGTTGGTTGGAACGTACCAGGTTCTTGGAAATGCAGCAATGCAGGGTTTTTCCGTACTGGGCTGGAAGTGTATTTTTTCCGATTTCCTGTCAGATGATTCTATTGCCATGTTTGAGTCAATTCTGTAAATATTACTTGTCTTGTCACGAGAACAGACAATGTTTTAAGCTGAATTACATTTCTGTGAAGTAACCAGATGCGGTTCTAATGAGAGATGGGTCGTGGTATTGACCTAAATGTTACCAGATGCGGTTCTAATGAGAGATGGGTCGTGGTATTGACCTAAATGTTACCAGATGCGGTTCTAATGAGAGATGGGTCGTGGTATTGACCTAAATGTTACCAGATGCGGTTCTAATGAGAGATGGGTCGTGGTATTGACCTAAATGTTACCAGATGCGGTTCTAATGAGAGATGGGTCGTGGTATTGACCTAAATGTTACCAGATGCGGTTCTAATGAGAGATGGGTCGTGGTATTGACCTAAATGTTACCAGATGCGGTTCTAATGAGAGATGGGTCGTGGTATTGACCTAAATGTTACCAGATGCGGTTCTAATGAGAGATGGGTCGTGGTATTGACCTAAATGTTACCAGATGCGGTTCTAATGAGAGATGGGTCGTGGTATTGACCTAAATGTTACCAGATGCGGTTCTAATGAGAGATGGGTCGTGGTATTGACCTAAATGTTACCAGATGCGGTTCTAATGAGAGATGGGTCGTGGTATTGACCTAAATGTTACCAGATGCGGTTCTAATGAGAGATGGGTCGTGGTATTGACCTAAATGTTACCAGATGCGGTTCTAATGACATTTCTCTCCACTTTAAGAGGCTTTTCTGTCCTGCACCTAATAGGTCAGACGGCTGTGTTTTGTTCTTGTTTGGAGGGATGTTTTGTTGTATTGCGATTGTGAGTAGAGTACTACACTGTGTGCGTCTGGCTGGGTGTGTGTGTGTGTGTGTGTGTGTCTTTTTTGAAACGTTATTCCCATTGGCTGAGAAGCACTGCTGTAAGCAAGGAGTAAAGAATAAACGTGTTACACTGAAAGCTACTGCTTTCTTTCCTTCAGAGTGAGGAGGGGGAGGATATGCACAAGGATGAAGACTTGGAAGGAAGACCGAGGGTTTAGAGAGCAACTGCGTTTCACTGCAGCTGTTTGACAGGTGGGAGAAGGAGAGGGAGGGAGAGATTGACACTGAGAGAGGGAGGGAGATAATTCAGAGGTGTGACGGTGAACTATGACAGAACTGCACTCGATCACGTCCCTGTGAAAGGTGGTGATGAAGATGGGAGTTAGGGATGACAATATGAAGGAGAAAGAGGAGAAGACGAGGAAGGGGCATGAGATGGAGGTGTGTTCGCTGTCCGGAAGATACAGAGGTGGTGGAGAAGCATACGTCCACATCTCTGTGGAGGAAATGAAGAGCTTTTACCAGTACTCACGGCGCTGCCAACGAATGCACAGTGAGTGTGTGTGTGTGTGTGTGTGTGTGTGTGTGACAGAAGTATCTGTGTTGCTGGTTGGAGGCAGGTGTGTGTGTGTGTGTGTGTGTGTGTGTACGTGTGAGTCTGTGTGTGCATATCCCAGGGTTGTATCTTTCAATAACGGTCTTTAGCCACCTAAATGTGACAGTAGCTTTGGTTTGTGTGGGACAGAATAATATTGAACCGGCTTCATATGAACCACATTCTACCACATGGTTGTAACCCTGCTCACCTCTCATGCTAAGTACCAAGCGATGACACATCGGCTAGTTAGTTCTCCACTAATGAATTACAACCTCCCCGTCTTTGACTGGACACTAATTACAAGGTCACTGACTCTGTGTATTGACCCCCCTGGCTGAGTGCAGTTGTACATGTGGCACAACAACACTGACTGGGGCATCGGCACATTAAGTTGACCAGGGATAGGAACCATGTCTTGTCAAACGCCTGTTGGGAAGCAGACGTGTTGCGTTGTTGTCCTGATGTGTTCATCCCAGCATGTAGGATCGACCCGCTTCCAGTCAGTGTTGTTCTAAGGGCCAGTCCTTGTGTTGATCTCCATTGCAATCCATGCTTTGTTTGGTTACATCCTTGTTTGCTCAGGGTGTCGCCGAATATGCCTTCGTTTCGTCATGCGATGGTAGCAATTTTACCTTTTGGAAATGGAGTGCTGCGTTGAGCTGTCAGGGATTAGAAGTTAAGTATTTGCAGGCGCTGTTCGTAGAACCTCGACATCTGAGCTTGGAAGTCTGCTTGTCGCACGCCTTCTTCGATGTTTACCACGCTGTTGAGGGAAATCCAGCCCTCGTCCTGGGTAAATAAGGTAGTTTAACCCATCTGAAATGGCATTAGGAGGTGCTGTGCTTTTCATTTCACAATCATTCTACACAACTCCAAGGTTTCCATCTATTTCCCGACATCCACGCATCTGTTTTGGGTTCGAGGTGGGTCTAGTTTGGTTCTGGCCCCTAGCTTCAGGAGCTGCTGTCAGCCAGCTCATCTGAACACCATGAATACAGTTCTTGATTCTTGGTTTACATCCCATAAACACTTACCGTCTGCCAGTGTGTGTGTGTTTCAGTTTCCTGGTCGGTCCCAGCTGGGATCTTTTCTGACCTCTGAACTCCACTGTGACCCCTCGAGCCTGGTGCCGAGTCAGCATCTCTGGACAGCCAGGGCAGCCAGCGTATTGGCACATTTCCTGTCAGCAGCTTGTGTTACTCAGTTCACTGTACTCTGTCTCGTGTTCTGCTCAGTTTTCCTGTACAAGAGAGATTGCAAAAGCTTACGACTGGCTCTGTGACGGATTATGAAGAATTGGGTAAGATCTCAGTGTTTTGTCACGTTTCAGCAAATTGGCGTTGATCATATTTGTATTTGTCGACAATTGCCGTTGAGCAATGTCAGTGTATCTATTGAGCAAAGGCGTCTCTTTAGGTTTATCGGGTTGTCTCTGAAATCTTTATCTGAATCGTTGTCCACGATAAAGTCTGATTGTTTTGGCTTCGCTCTCCATCTAAACCCGGTTTGCTTTGTAATCGTTCTCTGTCGCGTTATCTGTCTCCTATCTGCTTTTTTATCCCTCCTCTCCAAGTCACTCCTTCTTCAGGATGTTCTAGTTATTGGGACTGATCTCATGAATAATCTAAGACACATAACAATCGAGTGTCTTATGTATGGTACATTAGAAATGCTTTTTTAAATTAGTAATTTGTAATTCATGCTTTGTCCGTTCCGTTGTCACTTGCAATGTGACATGCACAATGTTTATATTTCCCCCATGTTATACTGAGGTGTCGATTAATTTTGCCAAATCGATATCATGCCGAATAAATATTCCAACACCTGAGGTTCCCAGTAACACGGACGCCCAACTGCCCTGGCATGGACGCCTGCTGGGTTGGCAACGCGGACGTGACTGGGAGAGAGCAGGAACAAACCAATTGACTTTAATGACTGGCTATAATGTCTGGCAATCTGATCTGATGACTGGGAGGACCACGAACGACAAGAGGGAAAAGAGGTTGAGAAAGATATCCGTGTTAGCTGCGATAATCCAACGTTTTTAGTTAAATATATTTGCCACATTGCCGGTCTACTAACAAGACGCTGCAGAGATGGTTTAGAACTGGTGAGTACGTTCTGGTCCTGCTCCTTAGTTTCTACAGTTTGGACAAAGATTTGAAAGTAGTTGCTCACTGTGTTACTGTATTTGATTTCCCCGTACCCTCAGAGTTATTTGGAGTGAAGGTAGTGTCGAATATGTCATGATTTGGGAACCCTTGATCTAGGGGTGGGCGATATGGGAAAAATATCATATCACGATTTTTTCAGGAAAAATCACGATTCACGATTTTATCACGATTCTTTTTCATGTTGCTTTTTAAGACTATTTTGCTAATTACTGAGCTGCAATACAAGCAAATTATATCTCCATTTAAAGAATATAGCGTTACAAGGTAACAAAACATAAAAGGGGAAAAAAAATTAAAGTAGCATATTTTAATGACGTGTATATTTAAAGGAAGTGCAATGGTGCAAAGAAGCACCTTCATTCTCATCCGCAGCTTCACCATCCATTCACTGTGTAACCTGCCATCCATCTACAGCATCAGATGATCTACTGTGTTATCATCCTGAATTAAATGAATTGTGAATTATGCAGTAAAACATTTTACTAAAATAGTATGTAGCCTATTTATTGTCTTATGTAGCCATACAATACAAAATTAAAACCATGATTTTAAAATGCACAGGCTATGATATTTAAATTTCTAAAGATCGAATAAATTAAAATCAATCAAACTGTATGTCCTATTTTGATGTAATAAATGCTAAAACATTTTAGATCACAAGCGACGCGCAATCAAATGTTTTGCGCATGATTGGCCGTATATATTGCAACACAGACTGTTGAAATAAAAACATTAGGCTACAGTGTATAATTTGATCATTTACATTTGTAAAATGTATTATAGTAATTACAGCCCAGTAACTAAGGCACTATAGACAATGAAACACGTATTTTACAACACAGTTTGTATATTGGTCACGGTCGGGTATATTCTGCTGTTACCCGGTAGATACATTAATCAATTTCGTTTTATATTTTCGTTCTGTTTATTTAGTAAAACATATATTTCTTTATAAACGTAGGCCTACCTCTTTTTTCTAGTTCATTCAAATTCAACCAAGCCAATCAATCTATTATCTATGTATATCTCGCAGCTTTTGTCTGCCTGAGCAGGACACGCATACTAACCGGTTGCACTGCGCACAGTGTTCATTAGTGATGTTATGAGTGCACATGAGACCGCAGTGCTTAATCCGTTACATATATCCAGTTTCATATAGATCGGACCAAAACGCGTCAAGTTTCATGTAGACCAGACCAAAACGCGTCAAGTTTCATGTAGACCAGACCAAAACGCATCCAGTTTTATATAGACCAGACCAAAACGCATCCAGTTTTATATAGACCAGACCAAAACGGATCCAGTTTCATAAAGACCAGACCAAAACGGTGTCCAATATAGATCGGACCAAAACGAGATCAGACCAAAACGCATCCAGTTTCTGAAAACGGGACAAGGTAAAATGCACGTATTTAGGAAAAGTCATGGAAGAACGAGGCTGTAGCTTTTCAACATTATATATTTATTTTAATTACTAACTGCAACGCCCGCGGGCATGGGCTGTTGGCGCTTCTAGTGTTAACACGCTGACATCTAGCGCACCGCGCATTGCATGTTGATACGTAGCTGAAAAAACGCCATAGATCTGCATCTAATTGAACGTGCACTGGAGCGCGATTCTACGATATTTTCGAAAAAGTGAATCGTGGAGACATTTTAATCGTCCACGATTAAATATCGTCATATCGCACACCCCTACCTTGATCCCATTTGTGTTCTAAGATTCGGTAGACTAAAGCGGTCAGGTTGTTTTGATTGGTTGTGAAACGCGACTACGCATTTGAACAGTTGGTGGGCTGAACAAGGCACATGATTTAGACAGGCAGTGGTCAAGAGAGATGGACTCTGTGTCCCAGACGGGTGATATTTTGGGATATTACGCTTGTTTGTTGTGTGTTCTGTTTTTTCTCTTGTTTGTTTGTATGCCTATTGCTTAGTCATCTGTTTACATGTTTTTGGACAGCATTTACCCTAATCCCAAATGGTATCCCTTAAGTGTTTCCAGAATTCCCACCTGGATTATGTCCGTGTCAGGTGGCCGGTCTCTTACACTAACGGATTCCACATCCTTTAGGTCACGCCTCAATGTTGACTTTCCTGTTTAGTTTATAGAAGGGAATTTCTGACGATTAAATTTGAGAAAAGCCCCGGGATAAACGGGCTCTAAAAAGCCATTAGTCAAAGTCCAGCGTCCACAATTACACACACACACACACACACACACACACACACACACACACACATGCATTGTTTGAGCTCATGTTTTTGACCAGGACATCCAGTGTGTTAAACTGGCCTGCAGATGTTTAGCTTTAACCAATCTCATTTTGACAGTCAAGTGTCTGGCTGGTTTTGTCAATGATTACAATGTGGGCTAAACGATTTTTATTTTTTTTTGCATAATCCCTAACACTTGTCCCTGTGATTTTAGAAACGACTGCACTGTATAGTAACACTTATAGTATGAGTCGAGTACCATTAACACAGGCCCTTGTCTGAGATGTCAATCTAGTTTGTCTGAAAAACGTGTCGCCATCTGAGTCTGCTACGTTTCATTTTCAAGAAATAGAAACCAACATTAACAAGCAATCCAGCAACACTGGCCATTATAAACTTCCGTAAATTACACACACACACACACACACACACATACACTTCTTCTTTATCCAGACAAATTGTATCTACTGCATACTTTATTTATTCTGTCCCACCGTGGGAATCGAACCAACAACCCTGGCACTGAATGCGCTGTTTTTTCTGATTCACGAGAAAAGCACATGTAACTATTGCAATTCCCATCAGTGGAACCATGTGACAGGAAGTGTCAGCCATCCTGTATTACAGTAGGACAGCTGACAGGCTTTAGCGCCATATGCTTCCTGGTTCCTGGGACGGTTTTGTCATAAAGAGGACAAACAACGACAGTCTATTTTCATCACTGTGTCCATACGCAGACAATGTAGGAGGATCTGGACCAGATGTATTCCCTATTTACTTATTAGTGCACTAGTAACAGGGCAATTAGCTCTGGTCAAAGGGAGGGCACTGTATATTTTAGATGTTTGACTTACTGGAGCCTGAAATGGCAGGTCGTTAAAATGCCAGTGAACTAATAAATATCGGGTCTTATGTATTATTTGGACAGCCTCATTTCCCTGTCTGTTATCATGTCGAGGCCGGACGTACAGACAGGCCTTCCAGAAGGAACCGTGAGGGGAACTGTGGGTCCATGTCGTGTTCCCACGTTACGCACGCGTTTGATATCAGAACGTTTATTCAGATGGTCTGTGGATAATGTTCTGAGGCGTAGTCGGCTTAGAAGACATTCGTCATGACGTTTAAGTGACCGCTACATTATTTAGTTCGAATTCGAAGGTAATCGAGTACCGTCAAATCTCTTTGATTGTTTGCGGTTGGCAATGTCATCTCTTTTTGTCTAAGAATTAAGCCGGATGGGAACTCATACTGGCACTCACCCTGTGAAATGATGAAGAGGAGGCTGAGAGAGGAAGGCTGTATGTGGACAGTCAGTGCAAAGGGAACATGTTCAGGACACAGAATTAGATCAGGTCACTGGGGACGTTTGTCTTTTACACAACGCCTCGTTTCGACACAAGCTGCCACAATTTAAAACGTCCCCGACTGAAGTATGTAGTGAACGTTAGAACGGCTGAAGATTTCCGTGCGACTAGTCAGGCAAGAGAGGAAGTGCAGGGCGGGGTTAATCGGATTTCCCCGACCAACGTGCGCGTGGTCATCTGTGTGTGACGGAGTGTAACGGCTGGAGTCTCGTATTCCTGCCCTAGAAGATTATCTCATTAGCTTTGATCTGTAAGTCCGGCACACAATCCCAGCAGACTGTTGGGTCAAGGGGCGGTTCAGCAGATAGGACCACAGCTAATTAAGTGTGAGCGGTCACATTCTGCCTTTTGAACCGTCTTACAGATAGGACCACCGCTAATTAAGAGCGAGCGGTCACATTCTGCCTTTCGAACCGTCTTACAGATAGGACCACGGCTAATTGACGCTCGCTGCGAACATACAGCTTCTCTACTTGTCTAACAGACTTTGTCCCGTCGCCTGTAAATGTTACTCTGAGGTTAAGCATGCGACTACTAGACAGTCAGGAGACGTCTGGGTCAGGGGTCAAGGTGACCTTGTTTCCAAGGTGGGGCTGCTTAACCCCCCACACACACAATACACACCCACATATACACACATACAATACACACACACCTACACCCATACAATACACATACAATACACACCCACATATACACACATACAATACACACACACACCTACACACACATACAATACACACCCACACACATACAATGCACACACATACAATACACACCCACACATACAATACACACCTGCGTGCGTGTGCGTGTGTGTGTGAGAAACCGGGTCCATTGCCCTTCTTGCATGTGTTTTGTCTTCGTGTGTTAATGTGTGGTCGTTGTAGTACTCTGTTGTCCGTGAACGCAGATCTGTTTTCGCTCCTCATATTATGTCCACAACTTGAGCGGTACTTTAAAACTAACGCTGTATTGGTGTCTGTAGGAACTTATTAACTCCCCATAACCTCTAGTTATAGAAAAAACAGCAAATGTCACAGGTGGTTTTGAACTGGAGGCGATCCCATGCAAACAGTTGCTCTGTGACATCATTTAGGTTCCCTGGTTCCTGATTGGCTGAGTGGAGTCAGACAGAGGGTTCTCCCAGGGGTCTGTGTGAGGAACGATTCCCCTGGCAGCAGCCAGTCGCGGTCCTCTTTATCTCCCCATGATCTGATCCTGGAATAGCTTACACAACGATTAGTGTGTGTGTGTGTGTGTGTGTGTGTGTGTGTGTGTGTGTGTGTGTGTGTGTGTGTGTGTGTGTGTGTGTGTGTGTGTGTGTGTGTGTGTGTGTGTGTGTGTGTGTGTGTGTGTGTGTGTGTGTGTGTGTGTGTGTGTGTGTGTGTGTGTGTGTGTGTGTGTGTGTGTGTGTGTGTGTGTGTGTGTGTGTGTGTGTGTGTGTGTGTGTGTGTGTGTGTGTGTGTGTGTGTGTGTGTGTGTGTGTGTGTGTGTGTGTGTGTGTGTGTGTGTGTGTGTGTGTGTGTGTGTGTGTGTGTGTGTGTGTGTGTGTGTGTGTGTGTGTGTGTGTGTGTGTGTGTGTGTGTGTGTGTGCGTGCGTGCGTGCGTGCGCGTGCGTGCGTGCGTGCGTGCGTGCGTGCGTGCGTGCGTGCGTGCGTGCGTGCGTCTTGCAGCGCGCGCGTGCGTGCGCGCGCGCGTGTGCGCACACAGGCTTATCTGAAGGAATTAACGTAACGGCTGTCTCCCTATTTTATTTATTTCTATAATTATTTCTTTGTTCCTTTCTACGTTTCATTCTCTCTGTCATTGTGAATTCCTTCTTTCAGTACCTGGTCAAAAGAGGGTGTAACCTGAAACTGAGCCCCGGCTCGGCAGAGTGTGTGTGGACCTTAGCAGAGGGGGGGAGGGATGTGTGTGTGTGTGTGTGTGTGTGTGCACGCTACAGAGTGCCAGAGAGTTCAGTGTAGTGCTGAAGGCTAAGAGCTCAGGGTGCGGAGTAATGGACGGCTGTCGATCTCACCGGCGTTTCCTCTGAGAGGGTTTGTGTTCTCCCCCCGGGGGAGGAGAGAAAGAGAGGGGGACGACAACGACGACATGGCCCTCAACCGAGTGTCCCTGCTCTCCCACAACATCACCAGGATGTGGCTGCAGCTCAACTTGATAACAGGTCGGTGTGTGTCTGAGTGTTGTCACGGTATTGTACAGCCCGATGCCAGAACCGTGTGACTGGTGGGGTGGTGACTCGATACGTCCTATGTGACCAGCTGAGGATGTTCGACACTTCTTCTTTTCCTGCCCGTTTCCTAAACCTGATTTTCTGATATTTTAGTTCAGTTTCGAACTGTGTAACACATCTCCTGTTGCCAGGACGCTAGATTTGCGTAAACAGACATACTACACCAGCAGTTGATTTGGTGCGTAGTTTCCAACAACCTTCAACCCCTGACGACTGCGTCTCTTTGCCCCATGCGTCTCGCAAACGAGACTAGTTTCTGCCAACTGGTGAGAATTTGAATGAAAACAAAGTGGTCATTTGCATCCCTGTGAACATCCACAGTGAGATGGACTGGCTCTAGCACACAGCCCTGCGGAGTTGGCATCTCACGTGCCACCCTCATTTGCAACAGTGTAAACGGGGAGAGTCTTCTCCCTTAGCCAGTCTGGATGGTTCGCTCATAACACAGACGGACGGAATCTGTGCCACCGTTTCCCAGAACCCTTACTGCCAACACGTTGGCACCCGTGTCTATCCTTCCTTAACTGTCTCCTCACACACACACACACACTCGCGCGAAAAACAGTTATCCTCAAGGGATTTTACGGAACAAGTGAAAACACATCCTTGGAATCTGTATTTGGTGCGATGACAAGATCGTTTCTATGTAAAGTGAAGTATAGTTTGACTTGGTGCTTAAAGAGGCTGTTGTATTTGTTGTGTTTTCTGGGTTCTGATGAGGGCTGGTGTGTTTGTGGAGGAACTGTGACAGTTGAGACATTCAGATTCAGGGGTCTGTTCGATGCCCTCTACAGTCACGCTACGGTGTCGTGTGCCCACACCGTTGCCCGCCGCTCAAGCGGACAGACATCGTGCCACATTTCCTCCCGTCTCTGGGGCCAGAGACTCATTATATTGTACCCTAAATGAACGGACCATCATGTTGGCACTGGGCGACACTACAGCAGGGAGGATTTAGGGAACTGTTACTGAACGGGGGAAACACAGAGCAGATGATCTAGAAACAGATTTGATCTAGTGAAGAGGAAGGGCATAAGGCACACACACACAGACACACACACACACACACACACAGACATCACATCACGTTGCTCCATCGTCCGCTCATACTGTCATTGCATGAGCCCAAACACACACACACACACACACACACAAAGCAGCAAACACACACACACACACAGCAGCAAACACACACAAACTGACAGATTTCCACATTCCAAATACCGTCTGTTGCATGTGAGTGTATAAACCAGGAATTCCCTGCCCACCACCCTGCCCACACATATCCCACATACCACAGAAACACATGATAATGGGTGTCTGGATCGGCTAACGAACAGGGGGCAACAGTAGCTAGACAGGGAGGCGCTGGACTGAAGGGGTTACGGTTTAGTCTTAAGGGTTCACACTTCAGACCGTGTCAATATGCTGTCGTTTCCTTACAGACTGCTTCACCTGCTCGTCAGACCCGACGTGTAAAGGCTAGTAGCCGGGGTTGGTCTTTACATGCGGCTAACATGTGTTTAACTGCTGCTTGCCTGTGGTAACAGGAGGACCGAACGAAGATAAGTGCTGTCCTGGTTAATGTTACTGTGGGATCGGGAGGCTGTATCATACAGTAACTGCCGTGTGGCTGCATGTGGGCCCTTTAAAGTGCCGATGTGAAAACCAGACTCAATTAGTGGTCGGCCTGTGCCTGAAGGGTCAGAACGTTGGCCGGGAACTGGAGGCCTGCTGGTTCAAATACCAGAGTTCATAAGGCTGGTTGGATCAATGATATGTGCACTTGAGCAAGGCACTCTAACCGATTGTCTTTTGTCGGTCACTCTGTAGGAGGTGGCCCGTATGAGGTCGGGATAAGTTTTGTCTTTATATTTTGTGTCATTTTACAGTTTTCTCTAAATCTGTGTATTAATCTGCGACATTGTAACCTTGAACGTCACTGAATAAACCCGTAGTTTGATTGTAAATTAGAAGGATGGCTGGGGTGGAAAGGGGAGGGCAGGGGAGTCATTCTTAACCCCCTTTACCCCTCTAAACCCTGAACGTGAGGTCTGATTGTGGGGTTTGAGGCAGTGGGAGGCTGGTTTTGTGTTGGTTAGGTGCTGGCACTGGCCTGGTTTTGTGGTGGTTAGGTGCTGGCACTGGCCTGGTTTTGTGGTGGTTAGGTGCTGGCACTGGCCTGGTTTTGTGGTGGTTAGGTGCTGGCACTGGCCTGGTTTTGTGGTGGTTAGGTGCTGGCACTGGCCTGGTTTTGTGGTGGTTAGGTGCTGGCACTGGCCTGGTTTTGTGGTGGTTAGGTGCTGGCACTGGCCTGGTTTTGTGGTGGTTAGGTGCTGGCACTGGCCTGGTTTTGTGGTGGTTAGGTGCTGGCACTGGCCTGGTTTTGTGGTGGTTAGGTGCTGGCACTGGCCTGGTTTTGTGGTGGTTAGGTGCTGGCACTGGCCTGGTTTTGTGGTGGTTAGGTGCTGGCAATGGCCTGGTTTTGTCTCTGTGTTTTAGTTGGAGCTCCATTAGTCCCAGACGACAAGACTCAACAGGACTGTACACACATCGTCATTCTCAATAGTATTGAATGTGTGAGATCGAGTGAAGCTTTTTTTAGGATGATGCTAACCTCTAATACAAAACGGTAGGAGAGGAAAAACTGAGAAGGAGAGATGTATTTTTAGAAGACGTTTTAAGTTCGTATAAGCGTAAAGTTTCTATTTTTGGAAAGATAGACACGTACCCTTGGCTCTGAAGCAGATTCCCTTTTTTCTCTTCGTTCTTTCTGTTTTCTATTCAAAGTTGGTATAACGCCACTACGTGGTCAAACATAATTTGTTTGTATATTTGGGTCTTCATCATGTTTGCTAAATGTTTACCGAAGGCCGTCACAATAATTCATAATCTTATTATGCATGAAATGCATTTATGTTCGGACCAGATCCACATAAATGTTACTTATTAGAAAATGTGTATGTTTATGGGTCTTTGTCCATAAATATGGTTCATACCAATTTCACTAAGCTGTGTTTGTGTTGTTTTTCACAACATTGTGATTAGTGGACCATGACAGTTGATCTTTGGTTGTGGAGGAAAAATGGGCAGACGGTTCTTTCTACCTGTCACGGGTCTATTGTCAGTCCAGATCATGTTCTGGTATTTGCATTTGAATAGACCGGATAATATTTAGGATTTAGTTATAATGGTATTTGATTATTGGGGAAGTGACTTATTGTCATTTGTCAGGTGCATTATGGGAAGTCATTTTAAATTCCTGTAACTTCTTGGTATAGGAGGGGCAAGACAATTGATGACTGGTGCTGGTGTGTGTGACAATTACAGCGAGAAATCCACAGCACAGTCCCTGATTTGAAAAAGCATAATAACTACAAAACAACCGTAGTCAAAGTCAAATAGATATTTAATTTTAACTATAATATATAAATCAAGTCAACAAGATCCTAGTTTTTTACATTTTTGCTTAGACATTGTTCAGTTTTGTGGGTGGCTTGTGATCCTTCCAGTTGGTTCCATCTCAGACATTCGACCGTGGCTTGTGTTCCTTCCAGTTGGTTCTCTCTCAGACATTCGACCGTGGCTTGTGTAAGACCTAGTATCTGGTCCAGTCTTTAATCGGTACCTCATGGCGTCCAGTGTCTGATTGAATACTCTGCCACACCCTTGTTTAAACTCTTAAGAGAGTGTGATATTGTTTTCACCACATTCACCTGCTTTAATGCCCTGAAACAAAACGGGTACTATTTCAGTAGGCTTCAGTGTTATGGTGAACTTTTGTTGTGATTGAGTTGACCAACAGCAGATGTGTCGTAGTATATTAGCCAGCCAGATGTCTCAACACCTGATGAGTGGAAACTGTAAGCTCTTTATCCTCATGACGCAGTCCAGCTACTGACGCAGTCCTGCTACTGACACAGTGCTGCTACTGACACAGTCCTGCTACTGACGCAGTGCTGCTACTGACGCAGTCCAGCTACTGACGCAGTCCAGCTACTGACGCAGTCCAGCTACTGACGCAGTCCAGCTACTGACGCAGTGCTGCTACTGACGCAGTCCTGCTACTGACGCAGTCCTGCTACTGACGCAGTCCTGCTACTGACGCAGTCCTGCTACTGACGCAGTCCAGCTACTGACGCAGTCCAGCTACTGACGCAGTCCAGCTACTGACGCAGTCCAGCTACTGACGCAGTCCAGCTACTGACGCAGTCCAGCTACTGACACAGAGCAGATACAGACGCAGAACTGCTACTGACACAATCTGTTATCTTAACGTGTGTGTAGTCATCAGTGTCTCTTATTGCCACTCAATATATTGACCAAACCCCAGATGTGGTTTCGGCCAATGTGGAGGGATTTGTGGTTGCCCCTGTGGTTCCCTCTGTGGTTGCCCCTGTGGTTCCCTCTGTGGTTGCCCCTGTGGTTCCCTCTGTGGTTCCCTCTGTGGTTCCCTCTGTGGTTGCCCCTGTGGTTCCCTCTGTGGTTCCCTCTGTGGTTCCCTCTGTGGTTGCCCCTGTGGTTGCCCCTGTGGTTCCCTCTGTGGTTCCCTTTGTGGTTCCCCCTGTGGTTGCCCCTGTGGTTGCCCCTGTGGTTCCCTCTGTGGTTGCCCCTGTGGTTGCCCCTGTGGTTCCCTCTGTAGTTGCCCCTGTGGTTGCCTCTGTGGTTCCCTCTGTGGTTGCCCCTGTGGTTCCCTCGGTGGTTGCCCCTGTGGTTCCCTCTGTGGTTCCCTCTGTGGTTGCCCCTGTGGTTCCCTCTGTGGTTGCCCCTGTGGTTCCCTCTGTGGTTCCCTCTGCCCTGTTGGAGAAGCAGCACAACAATCAGTGGAGTGTTTTCCCAGGCTGAGCCAAGACACAACAAAAGAGGGGGATGGGTGTTGGGGGAAGGGGGGCAGACTGTGTGTTTAATCCCTTCATTTGCATAAAGAGCTGTGTGCGTGCGTGTGTGTGGCTAAGGAAAAGATTTTTGGGTCAAGGTTAGGTCTCATATCCACACAAACATTGAAGGAAAAATATGTGTGTGTGTTTGTTTCTCTTAACATGTTGCCAATGTCTGTGGTGAATTACAGTTCATCCTGAAACTAATAACAACATGTTGTCTTTGTTTGTGTTTTTACTGTATTCAGTCAACACAGAAGACCAACAGCACTTGGGACTCTCACACCACTACTGCCAGCCACACGCACACACACACACACTTTAATACTTTTGTAAAACTTACAAATCAAATTTGCAACGAGAAATGAAGCTAAAACATTTTCTCACTCACATGCGGGCACACACACACACACTCTGCGTTGCCAACTTTCAGGAGAACCTAGTTACACAACAAAACCCTTTTTTTGCTCGAGTTTGCTTTCCCTTCTCTCTGTTTTCGGTCCGTTCTCTCATTCTCTTTCTTTACTCTGTCTCGCTCTCGCTCTACTTTCTCTCTCTCTACTTTCTCTCTACTTTCTCTCTCTCTCTCTACTTTCTCTCTCTCTCTCTCTACTTTCTCTCTCTCTACTTTCTCACTCTTTCTCTCTACTTTCTCTCTCTTTCTCTCTACTTTCTCTCTCTCTCTCTCTACTTTCTCTCTCTCTCTCTACTTTCTCTCTCTTTCCCTCTACTTTCTCTCTCTCTCTCTTCTTTCTCTCTACCTCTCTCTCTCTCTCTCTCTCTACTTTCTCTCTCTCTCTCTCTCTCTCTCGCTCTCTCTCTCTCTCTACTTTCTCCTCCTGTAGACCAAAGCAGATTATTGTAATCCAATCCTCCCTTCGGCACTGCCTGTGTTTTACAGGCCTTTAACTGGTACCTTAGAGAGGGGTATTCTGGGGGAAATGTACTTCAAGTGGGTCACGCTGTTTTGTCATGGGTCCTTTCATAAACTGTGACTGTCACAAACTGTCTGTTTCTCTCCTTTCAGATGACATTATGCAGCAGGAGAGTGATCGTCTGTTTGCAGCACAAATCGAACCCGATCTCAGGAAACAGTTTGCCTTTCTGTCAGGTGGGTTTCGTCCTTTGACCTCATATATTCCTCTCACGACCCCCGACCCCGACATCTAAGTCGACCAATCCCAAGACGCCAAGGGCTTCGAATTGTCCCTTCATTATCAAAACAGAGGAAGCTAATGACTCGGTCCGCTAACCTAACCTGACTCGTGCCACTGATGAAGCTGTGTCCCATTAAATAAATGTGTGGTAGCTTGATAAAGCTGTGTCCCATCGAATAAATGTGTGGTAGCTTGCTGAGGTATCAACACCTCATCGGTCAGCATGTTTCTATTTATAACATTGCAGGAATGGCACTCTGTCTGCCAGATTGGGAACAGCAGGGCAAACTGCACACTGTTTACTTCTGAATGTCTCAACTGAAACACTATTTAGGCTCCTGACCCGCCGTTAGACGAACACTTTTACAGCAAGGGCCCAAGTTCACAGAGGGCCGGGCCATCATTTGTTCCGTTACCACGGCGATTCCGACCCAGATTGGGCCTTGGCATCGGGTCGCCGCGGACAATGGCAGTGCCGTGTTGACCTGTGAATAATTTATCGCCGCGGCGAACAACTTGGCAACTCGACCCGGCAACTGTGGGACGAACTAAGTGTGTTGCACTATGCTGCTGTGTTTGGGAGTCTGCAAATGAGTTGACACTCCAACCACTGTGTGTGTGTGTGTGTGTGTGTGTGTGTGTGTGTGTGTGTGTGTGTGTGTGTGTGTGTGTGTGTGTGTGTGTGTGTGTGTGTGTGTGTGTGTGTGTGTGTGTGTGTGTGTGTGTGTGTGTGTGTGTGTGTGTGTGTGTGTGTGTGTGTGTGTGTGTGTGTGTGTGTGTGTGTGTGTGTGTGTGTGTGTGTGTGTGTGTGTGTGTGTGTGTGTGTGTGTGTGTGTGTGTGTGTGTGTGTGTGTGTGAACGATTTTCCCAATCTTCGGCTCCTGTCTGGGTGTGCCGGTCCGGTCTGGTCTGTAGTATGACCTTTGGGTGTGTACTGTCTCTATTTGTCTTTCGATATCGCTCTGTTTAATAACTTTCTCTGGTTGCCAGGGTTGAAGTGTGTGTGTGTTTTAGTGGCAGCTCTGATCAGCCGTCATGTGACAGTTATGTGACAGTTCATCAGATGAGGATGCCACTTGGTCCTCCGTTCAAGTCTAAGTATGCCCCTCCTAGTCCAACCCTTAGTCCAGTCTGCAGTGAGGGCAGTGGTTCTATTAGTATAGCTGATTCAGATGGTTCCAATCCCTGTGATATCATGCCTCTGGTAGTGAGGCCTTTAGAGCTTTAGTATCACCATGAGCAGATAGATCCTACATCCTAATACTCTCACGCTCCCCTTCCCCACTCAGAGTGACCCAGAAATCATTCACAAAAGCATTATTGTATTGCTTCTAATTGAACAGAAAGGTTTCTGAAAGCTTTCCTGTGTGTTCTGTAGGGAGGGTGCTGTTTGCCTTGTCTTACTGAGAGCAACATGATGACCAGGTTAAACAAATCAATGAATCAATCTGGCGGTTCTTTCTACACAGGTGGCCGAGGAGAAAACGGCAGCCCTATCATCGTGTTCCCAGAATTCCCTGCGTTCGGCGAGCTCCAGGAGGAGGAGTTCCAAAATGTCCTGACGTATCTAGCCAGTGTGCCCAGGTGAGAGACACCACACACAATGCACACCAAACGTGTGTACTTTAACATGTCCATTGCTTTGTAAAATCAGTTGAGTTGTGTAGTGCCATATACTTCCTGCAGGTGTCAGTGTAGAGCCATTTACACAGTTCCTTTGTTTGAACAGTTCCTTTGTAACTTACACTGAGGGAATTGGTGTCTTTGTAGGCAGGAACTAAGTCCAATAAAATATATTACAATTCTCCTCAAAGATGTAGTACCCTTCAGGTGTTTATTACCTGTCCTGGGTGTCTACAACGTCTATTCGGTCCTATTCAGTTTGGCTAGATATTACTATTAAGGAAGTTGAATACATGTGCCTGTATCCTTCCTATTAGCTAGTGTTGAAACCTTTAACCCCTGACCCCTGGGTCCTGTGGGAGTTGGCTGGGGAGGGACCGGGCTGGGAGAGATGGAGCATGACTGGGGGTGGAAGTGTTAATGAAAAGCCTCAACATCCTCTGGGATCTGCAGGTTAAATGACACCAGGGCTCAAGATGGAAGCAGTCTGTCAGGAAAAGGAGTGGACAGGTCGGCCATGGGCACAGGGCGTGGGCAGCTTTCCGTGGAGATAAACATTTTTTTTCCTTGCATGTTTTTGGGACAGATTTAGTTGTCCACTTTTTTAGATGTTTTGTAAGGTTTTAAATTCCATTCTATAGATGTATACTAAAAAACGTGGCTTCATAAATACATTTAAAAGACAAATGATGTGATGATTGTGTTGACAGTAAACACTTTCGCTGGTTACATACAGTTTAGCATTTATATCTACAGACATGGGTAACCAAACTGTATCTTATGTACAAATTAAATCAGATGCTTCTGTTCAATCATTGACGTGTGGTGTATCTCTGGAAGAGCACTTAAGTATTATGGTGTGTGTGTGTGTGTGTGTGACTGGAACCCAAGTGTTAGTAGGACGCGGAGGCGTGGGGTGGGACGCGGAGGCCGTATAGAATGGAATTCTCCTGTGGCCACTCCCCCCTCACCTTCCTTCCTTAACTCCCACTCCCCCCTCACCTTCCTTCCTTAACCCCCACTCCCCCCTCACCTTCCTTCCTTAACCCCACATCCCCCCTCACCTCCCTTACTTAACCCCACATCCCCCTCACCTTCCTTCCTTAACCCCCACTCCCCCTCACCTCCCTTCCTTAACCCCACATCCCCCTCACCTCCCTTCCTTAACCCCCACATCCCCCTCACCTTCCTTCCTTAACCCCCACTCCCCCTCACCTTCCTTCCTTAACCCTCACCTCCCTTCCTTAACCCCCACATCCCCCTCACCTCCCTTCCTTAACCCCACATCCCCCTCACCTCCCTTCCTTAACCCCCACATCCCCCTCACCTTCCTTCCTTAACCCCCACTCCCCCCTCACCTTCCTTCCTTAACCCCACATCCCCCTCACCTCCCTTCCTTAACCCCCACTCCCCCTCACCTTCCTTCCTTAACCCCACATCCCCCTCACCTCCCTTCCTTAACCCCACATCCCCCTCACCTTCCTTCCTTAACCCCCACTCCCCCTCACCTCCCTTCCTTAACCCCACATCCCCCTCACCTCCCTTCCTTAACCCCCACATCCCCCTCACCTTCCTTCCTTAACCCCCACTCCCCCTCACCTTCCTTCCTTAACCCTCACCTCCCTTCCTTAACCCCACATCCCCCTCACCTCCCTTCCTTAACCCCCACATCCCCCTCACCTTCCTTCCTTAACCCCCACTCCCCCTCACCTTCCTTCCTTAACCCTCACCTCCCTTCCTTAACCCCCACATCCCCCTCACCTCCCTTCCTTAACCCCCACATCCCCCTCACCTCCCTTCCTTAACCCCCACATCCCCCTCACCTCCCTTCCTTAACCCCACATCCCCCTCACCTCCCTTCCTTAACCCCCACATCCCCCTCACCTCCCTTCCTTAACCCCCACAACCCCCTCACCTCCCTTCCTTAACCCCCACATCCCCCTCACCTCCCTTCCTTAACCCCCACATCCCCCCCCTCACCTCCCTTCCTTAACCCCACATCCCCCTCACCTCCCTTCCTTAACCCCCACATCCCCCTCACCTCCCTTCCTTAACCCCCACATCCCCCTCACCTCCCTTCCTTAACCCCCACATACCCCTGCCACCCTCTGCTTCTCTTTCATCCTACCCCGGTATGTTTCTCTAGCTGGCTGTTTTATTTTTTCCTTCTCAGGCCATCTCCTTCTTGCATTCTGTCCGTCTTTCTCACTCTTGTATTTCATGCTTGCTCTCTCTATTTCTCCAAGTGTCAGAGATGTGAATAGGACGGGTAGACCCAGAAGTGTCTGCGCTGAGAGAGCGGGTAAACCGGGGGATATATTGTGAGACATAAAGGGTGTTTTTGGGTCCTGGGCGTTTAATTAATATGGGCTTATCTCTGAATGGAAGAGCAGTATTTTATGTTCTGTATATAGAGACATCCATCATGTTGCCAGGTCGGTCTGCATGTAAGACCATGATAATCTCACTGAACACCGTCACGTGCCTTTTATTTGATCTGTCACTTTCTGCTTTTCTCTCGGTCTCCATCCTCTCTGTTCAATGCAATAATGGGTTTTATTGAAAACGAGGGAAAACATTTGCTCGTGTTGCAAAGCAAGTGAAATACAATACCAATAGTAATTAAAAGTGAAACAATTAGAAATTTACACCTTACCCACACTAGGTTTCTAAAAGATTAACGCTGTGGTGACGTTGTGCAAATATTTTCGTATAATGATATAGATACAGGTTGCAATGTGATGGGTTACAAATGTGGCTTCCTGAGCCGGGCTGACCAGGGTTCACACATGCATATTTGAAACTGGGTTAGCGCCACCTTTAGCCGGGGGCTAACTGGCCCTGCTCTGGAGCAGAGTTGGCATCAGCGTTTCACAGCTAGGGATAAAATTAAACGGCGTCAGGAACAAAATTGTATAACGTTTATGGCTGGTCCGATCACCAAAGCTGCACTCGGTTTACCAGGCCTTATGTTACCGCAGCCTGCTTTTGGCGTAAATCTCATAAAATATGTGGCAAGTATAAGGCTTGACTAGTGATATTCTCAGCATCAGGTTCATATTTTAACCTTGACGTTTTTTTCTTTGTGTAGTTTCAACGATGGTGTCAAGGCAAATGCCGACAGGGTGAGCGTCTCTAGATCAACCTCAATAAGGTGTTGATTGAATCTTGGGAGTATGTCAGTGATGGACTGTAACATTATATTCACATGTCAGAGAGAAACAAAACATTATTAGCTTGTCATAGATATAATGTAAAATGATCTAGTGTGGTATTTGTCCATTAGTCCAGGGCTTTGAATACAAATGTAATACCTAAGCCCAGGGTTAAACCTTAGCCCAGGGTTAACAAACTATTCTGTGAGCAAATGCTAAGCTAACACAGGGCTTAACATGCATCTAAGACTTCAAGGGGCTAAGAACAGTGCTGTGTGAAAAGGCCCTGTTTGGTCCAATTGGCTGGATATTAGGAAGTGCAGCTCAGTTTCCAGCTTCATTTTTGACACCCACAGCTGCCGTCCAATAGCAAGGCCATGCTCAAGCTACTGTCCAATAGCAAGGCCATGCTCAAGCTACCGTCCAATAGCAAGGCCAAACTCATGGTCCATGGATAGTTCTAAATGTCAAATCTGTAGCAGTGGTCAGATATTCACTCCCTTTCTTAGTTTTTTCTCATTTTACTAAATAATGTCTCCTCCTGGTCCTCCTGTTTCTCCTGTTTCGTGTGTTCCTCCTGTTCTGTGTGTTTGCTGCATTGCCGACAAACCTGCTGGTGAGCAGAGAGGGTGCGGGATGTAGGGAGGGGGGTGGAGGGATGGGGAGAATGAGATTATGGAGACGTAGGGGGATAGTGGCTGAAGAGAGGGAAGGGGGAGCTCTATAGCTGAGTAGACAGCTGTGTGTGTGTGTGGGTGTGTGTGTGTGTGTGTGTGTGTGTGCGCACACTGTCATGGCGGCAATGTAATTTATGAGCGTTTTGCAGTTCCCTCACCTCCACGCTAACTGGGGTGGATTCTGTCAGATGTCCCGCCTTCCTTTTCCTTATGGTCCATTGAAACACACACAGGCTGTGACTGTCCATTACCCCTGTGCTGTGCTGTAATTGGCTGTAGCGGAAGAGGCAGGGAAGAGTGGATTGGCTGGTACAGAGAAGCGGCAGGCAGAGAAGAGCTGTTCTCTGGTGCTTGGCGGTTGGCTCCTGTTCTATCGGAGCTGTAAACAGAAAGCCTGTGCTAGAAGAGGAGCTAGAAAAGAAAAAATGGAATACAGGATAATCCGAGAAAAAGACCAGTGAAGGGAGAGGGAGAGGTTGTGGGAATAACATTTGGAATAACAAGCATCTTTTTCTGACAACGATGGAATTAACCTGAGTGAGTGTCAGCATTTTGGTAATGGGTTTTGTACCGTGTGTGTGTGTGTGTGTGTGTGTGTGTGTAATGCAGCAGGGTGATGAATGATGAATTTTCTCATCTACAGATGGATCACCCCAGCAGTGTTGGCACCTCCAAATTGCTGTGTGTGTATGTGTGTGTAAACATGTTATACAAGTGACACCTTCTCTATACTTATGTACACACACACACACACACACACACACAAACACACACACTAAGTGGCTATTCCAATGCCAGTGCCAGTAAGCAGCATAGTATCCTTTAGCAGACAGGTATTATAGTAACATCCATGTTGCCGTGGTGACAGAGTGTCTCTCCTGCAGTGTGAAGGCGTCTGGAGTCGGCTTCATCCTGGTCATCGACCGCCGTCAGGACAGATGGACCTCCGTCAAGGGAACCCTGCTACGCATCGCAGTGAGTAACCGTGTGTGTGTGTGTGTGTGTGTGTGTGTGTGTGTGTGTGTGTGTGTGTGTGTGTGTGGTGAGTCTTGATATATATTAACTTGACAACACAAGGTGAGATGGTTTGGTGTTCTGAGCTGGTGATCCAGAGCAGTAAAGCCACTATCTGCCTTCTGGCCTAGTTGTACTGAAGCATCGTCACCTCCTCAGCAGAGATTATACAACATCACTTTCACTCTCCTCGAAGGAGGACGGGAGGGAGAGCGAGCGAGCGAGTAGAGGCTTGACTCAGTCGCTCCTTTCTCTTTTACACTTTTCTAGTCTTGTACTTCATTCTATTTCTATTTGATTCTTTCTTTTGTCTCTTTGTGAGTTCTCTCTCATTCTCTGTCTGAATCATTCAATTCCATTTCAGGGCTTTATTAGAACGGGAAATGTGTGTTTGTATTGCCAAAGCAAGTGGACAATAAGGGAGATATGATGGTGAATAGGGAATGGCAATGGGATGTCGTTAAAGAGTTTATTGATTATGTTTGCAATGTTGTTTCTGCTGGTCACTGGTTGACCTTTTCTTATGGCAACGGTTTATAAGTTATGCTGCTGTGATTGGACATTGCAGTAGGTGGTAAGGGACTTTATTCATACTTGACAAAAGTATTAAAACAAAGTGCAGCTCCGTTTCCACCTAATTTTGTGAGCAGTGTGTACTTGGTGCCATTTCTGCCTGTGGTGGCCTCTGTACTGAGTCTGTACATAGTCAAGATTTTTCTACATCTGTGTGGTTTATTTTGCAATTATTTGCATAGTCATTTTATTTTTCTCTTCGAGCTTGTCGTAGTTATCAGTTTGATTTCTTCTGATATTGGTTTAACTTATTTGTTTGTCCAATCAGTTAGCTTAAGTGTCATGTCTTTGAGAAAAGCTTTCTTTAGGATTTCTTTACAAAAAAGTAAAAGGTAACAGAAGACATTAGACAGACGGGGTGGCAGTGGAGGGGTTTAAAGTAGTCTTTGAAAAGTTAAGTTATTTTTAGGTGCCATGACGGATTTCTTTTTTTAATGCACTTATCAGGCAGGTGATCAGGGGCCAAGACTGATCAGGAAGTGCCCCAAAGGGGGCAGGTGATCAAGGGGAGGGTTTGAGCATTCCCTGAATGTTGAGAGACGAAGCTCCTCTTGTTGCTCCATGGGCCACAACCATGGCCCTGAGGTGGATCTGAGCTTCAGCTGGAAGCCAGTGTAGATGTAAAGAACATGGGTGACATGGGAGAACTGGGGAAGGTTGAACACCAGACGGGCCGCTATATTCTGAATGAGTTGCAGAGGTTTGGTTCTGTGTCAAATGCAGTAGATTGATGAGAACGAATAAGAGCAGAGGCCCCTGTCGGTCACCCCTGAATATAGTCCAGGAGATCGTTCTGATCGAGGTAAGAGGCGTGTTGGGTGGAGACAACGCGCTCAGTTGTCTTGGAGAGACAAGAGGGATACACGCATGTAGTTTTGGACACCAGAGTGTTGGGTTTATGGAGCGAGGAAGCTTCTCCATTTTTTAATTAAACATGGCCAGTCCTCAGAGTTAATGAGGAAGGTGAACGAATTGCAGAAGGTCTCCAGAGTTAGCCTGGAGGGGGGTGGAGGGGATATGGCGAAGATGACATGATGTCAGGCGGTCCACCATAACTGTCTGTAGGATATCATCTGCTAACAGCTGGGGAAAAAGCGGTTAATGTGTGGCCAAGTTTTGCATGGTTGCGACTTGCGACCAGTGGGCCCACAAGGCTGAGCCAGTGGGTACGGATATTATCAACCTAGTATTGAAGGTAGATGACAAAGTCACCGGAAGAGAGAACATGGTGAGGGAGGAGATGCAAGGTGAGGAACATAGAAGATAAGAGCTGCCTGGGGTTTAAGAAGGAAAGACAGTCATTTCGAGTGATAGAAAGTTGATTTTTCTGCAGATTGTAAGAGAATGTAGAGAGCGGAAGAACTTTGGCTCAGTCAGAAGTTTTGTGGTCCAAAAATTTTCTACTCAATCATGTTCGCTCACATTATGTCCTTTAGCTACGGAAAAGGAGAGGATGGCCGTGCCAGGTGGGATGAAATAGGAACGCAAGAGACGTAGGAGAGTAGGGTGGAAGAGGCAGACTCCTGAGATTGGGAGAAGGGAGTACGGTTTGGGAGAAGGGAGTACTGTTTGGGAGAAGGGAGTACGGTTTGGGAGAAGGGAGTACGGTTTGGGAGAAGGGAGTACGGTTTGGGAGAAGGGAGTACGGTTTGGGAGAAGGGAGTACGGTTTGGGAGAAGGGAGTACGGTTTGGGAGAAGGGAGTACGGTTTGGGAGAAGGGAGTACTGTTTGGGAGAAGGGAGTACGGTTTGGGAGAAGGGAGTACGGTTTGGGAGAAGGGAGTACGGCTTGGGAGAAGGGAGTACGGCTTGGGAGAAGGGAGTACGGTTTGGGAGAAGGGAGTACGGTTTGGGAGAAGGGAGTACTGTTTGGGAGAAGGGAGTACTGTTTGGGAGAAGGGAGTACGGTTTGGGAGAAGGGAGTACGGTTTGGGAGAAGGGAGTACGGCTTGGGAGAAGGGAGTACGGCTTGGGAGAAGGGAGTACGGCTTGGGAGAAGGGAGTACGGCTTGGGAGAAGGGAGTACGGCTTGGGAGAAGGGAGTACGGCTTGGGAGAAGGGAGTACGGTTTGGGAGAAGGGAGTACTGTTTGGGAGAAGGGAGTACGGCTTGGGAGAAGGGAGTACGGCTTGGGAGAAGGGAGTACGGTTTGGGAGAAGGGAGTACGGCTTGGGAGAAGGGAGTACGGCTTGGGAGAAGGGAGTACGGCTTGGGAGAAGGGAGTACGGTTTGGGAGAAGGGAGTACGGCTTGGGAGAAGGGAAGGGAGTACGGCTTGGGAGAAGGGAGTACGGCTTGGGAGAAGGGAGTACGGCTTGGGAGAAGGGAGTACGGCTTGGGAGAAGGGAGTACGGCTTGGGAGAAGGGAGTACGGCTTGGGAGAAGGGAGTACGGCTTGGGAGAAGGGAGTACGGCTTGGGAGAAGGGAGTACGGCTTGGGAGAAGGGAGTACGGCTTGGGAGAAGGGAGTACGGCTTGGGAGAAGGGAGTACGGCTTGGGAGAAGGGAGTACGGCTTGGGAGAAGGGAGTACGGTTTGGGAGAAGGGAGTACGGTTTGGGAGAAGGGAGTACTGTTTGGCAGAAGGGAGTACTGTTTGGGAGAAGGGAGTACGGTTTGGGAGAAGGGAGTACGGTTTGGGAGAAGGGAGTACGGCTTGGGAGAAGGGAGTACGGCTTGGGAGAAGGGAGTACGGCTTGGGAGAAGGGAGTACGGCTTGGGAGAAGGGAGTACGGCTCGGGAGAAGGGAGAGACAATAGGATGGAGGAGAGAGCAGTTGAGGAGAGCGAGAGAACTAGACAAAGATGTGGTCAGACGACTGGAGCGGTGTAGTGGTGAGATTAGTGCACACACACACGCACACACACACACACACAGCGTCTAGTCAAGGTTAGATTGAGTGGATTGCGTGTGTTGTGAGTTGCAGTTGACATGGCAACGGTGAGGTCAATAGAGGAAAGTAAAGAAGGAAAATTGTGTAAAGAAATGACTTTGAGGCAGTCATTACTACAGGTATAGTCCTGTTTCTGCTCTGCATGCATTCCTTTGGGTTTGGCATTGTACGTTTCCCCTAAAATTATCCCAGTTTCTGAATTCTTGGGTCTCTTGATGAAGCAAATGAGAGGGAAGGCGAGAGAGTTGTGGAGATGGACGGAGACACATTCTAGCTTACCTGGAGGACATCTGTGGCTCTATGTGTGGTCGACATGACTCTGGTTGCTGGGGATATAGTGATTGCATAGGTACACACTGTACATGACTGACCTGTACACACTGTACATGACTGACCCGTACATGACTGACCCGTACACACTGTACATGACTGACCCGTACACACTGTACATGACTGACCCGTACACACTGTACATGACTGACCCGTACACACTGTACATGACTGACCCGTACACACTGTACATGACTGACCCGTACACACTGTACATGACTGACCCGTACACACTGTACATGACTGAGCTTTCAGCACTGCAGACCACTGGACAGGTCCTGTGAGCATCTAGTGAAAAGGAAGGCGTTTTCATTCAAGCTTATGTTAATGTATGTTAATTGATCACTGATGAACACAACGCAACCGTTAACTCATCCAGATGATCACGATCAGATTCCCGATCAGATTACCCAGTGATACAGACTTCACACTGGGTGTTCATGTGTGGGACAGGCGATGTGGAGTTGTGGAACAAAGAAGAATATTGGATTGATATAAATATAACCGATGAATGGGAAATAACCCATAACCCATGAATGCCCTGTGTGTGTGTGTGTGTGTGTGTGTGTGTGTGTGTGTGTGTGTGTGTGTGTGTGTGTGTGTGTGTGTGTGTGTGTGTGTGTGTGTGTGTGTGTGTGTGTGTGTGTGTGTGTGTGTGTGTGTGTGTGTGTGTGTGTGTGTGTGTGTGTGTGTGTGTGTGTGTGTGTGTGTGTGTGTGTGTGTGTGTGTGTGTGTGTGTGTGTGTGTGTGTGTGTGTGTGTGTGTGTACCTGTGTCTGCGTCCCACCTCTGATAAACCCAGTCAATTTATTATAGTATCAATGCAGTGTCATCAATTCCTGTCGCTCTCATTCGGTGTCTTTCTGCCGCCTGTCTCAGTCTTTCTGTCTTTGTCTGTCTCTCTTTCTCTGTGCGTCTCATTCTTTAAGTGTGTGTATTTTTTGTTTCTGTGTGTGTGTCTCTCTCTTCCAAGCTATCTCTCTTTGTCTCTCGCTCCCTTTGTCTCTCTCTCTTTGTCTCTCTTCCTTCGTCTCCGTGTCTCTTCCTCTCTCTCTTCCTCTCTCTCTGTCTGTCTCCAAGCAGCACTAAAAGGTTTAGAAATCATGATTATGTATTTCTGAACAATGAGCAATAAAATAACACCCTAAGTGTTTCTGTCCAGTACCCGGCATCTCCAGTGTGTTGCAGAATTAGCAGTGTGATTTGTGACCGTCCCTGTTGGGGTCTGTCGTGAGAGGAGCAGAGAGCTTCTGTCATTACTCACCCCCAGGCACTGCCCTGCATGGGGAGGAGGAGGAGGTGGTGGAGTAGGAGGGTTGGGCTATGCTTGCACTGTTAGGGGAGGAGGAGGAGGTGGATTAGAGGGCGTGGATATTAGAGGAGGAAGAGGGGAGGGGGGCGGTGAGAAATTGAAATTACAATGGACATGAGAAACATGTGAAGAGGCTAAGGAGATCTGGTGGAGGTTTCGTTTGTTCGTGTGTGTGTGTGTGTGTGTGTGTGTGTGTGATGACCTTGTGGATGTGTTTTTGTCTTGTATGTGGAAGCCTCAAGGTCTTGCATTCATACTGCCCCGGTACTATAGACCCATACTGACCCAGTACTATATAGACCCATACTGCCCCGGTACTATATAGACCCATACTGTCTCGGTACTATAGACCCATACTGTCGCGGTACTATATAGACCCATACTGACCCAGTACTATATAGACCCATACTGCCCCGGTACTATATAGACCCATACTGCCCCGGTACTATAGACCCATACTGTCGCGGTACTATATAGACCCATACTGACCCAGTACTATATAGACCCATACTGCCCCGGTACTATATAGACCCATACTGTCCCGGTACTATATAGACCCATACTGTCCCGGTACTATATAGACCCATACTGACCCAGTACTATATAGACCCATACTGCCCCGGTACTATATAGTCCCATACTGACCCAGTACTATATAGACCCATACTGACCCAGTACTATATAGACCCATACTGACCCAGTACTATATAGACCCATACTGCCCCGGTACTATATAGACCCATACTGACCCGGTACTATATAGACCCATACTGACCCGGTACTATATAGACCCATACTGACCCGGTACTATATAGACCCATACTGACCCAGTACTATATAGACCCATACTGACCCAGTACTATACTGCCCCAGTACTATATAGACCCATACAGGCCCGGTACCATACAGACCCGGTGTCATACTGACCCGGTAACGGTCACTGGATGAATTAAGCTGATTTCTGTCTGTGTGTGTGTGTGTGTGTGTGTGTGTGTGTACACATGTTGTCTATGAGTCTCTCCATTGATCTACGAGGTCATTCATTTCTATACTATGGTTTGGCATCTGGCGACATGCTAACTAAGCTCATAGACAAAATGCCAGGCTCTTTAGCTCAGTGGGCTAGAGCAGTCTTTTTACCTTTCTTTATCCGGGTGAGAAACCTGGAAATAAAAATAAACTGGTTTAGTGACAGACATAGAAACTACCCGTGTGTGCCATCTCTCTCTACTTTTTTTCTTCTGGAGTATGGTTTCCATGACAACGTGATCATGCATCGTTGTCAGGCAGCTGTGTGTAAATGAAAAGCAGATGCTTGGTGAAATGGGGTGACATCATACAGCGTGGATAAAACATTAGGCAGCAAATTGGATTTGTGAATAAAAGGTGAATTAGTCTATGGCCATAAAAACATTGTTTAAACCTTATAACGACCAAATGTTACATACAATTTCCAGATTAATAAACATGTAAAAAACAGGATACAGGATGTTGCTTTGACAGGGATAGTATCTAGTCCTATTCTGCAGGGATTGTGGTTCTACTGCTTTACTGTGGCACTGCTTACAGTGTACACACACACACACCAAGTAAACCATGGGTTTTCCACAGGGCTCGTTCCCAGGAAATCTACAGCTGGTTCTGGTCCTGCGGCCCTCAACGTTCTTCCAGCGGACGCTGTCCGAAATCTTCTTCAAATACAACAAGGATGAATTCAAGATGAAGGTTCCGGTATGTTCTTTAAACGCGTCCCCTTGTTGGCGTATGTCAGGGCAGGTTGTTCCTCAGGATGTACATTCACTGTTGACTTCTCCTCCTGGGCTTTAGGTGGTGATGCTGAGCTCCATTACAGAGCTACACGCCTACATAGACCGAACCCAGCTGCCCCAGGAGCTTGGCGGAACCCAGGATTACTGCCACGACATCTGGATCTCACACCGCACCGTGAGTACCGTACCACCAGGCCTGACCTGACACCGGAGCTGGCGGTGACGTCTCTGTGAAGTCCAGCAGTCGTGTCGTTTTAATGGGATGTCTCGTCCCTATCCGGTTAGGACATTGTCATGTCTGTTTTGCCACCAGGCGATCGAGGCCTTCGCTCTGATGGTGAAGACCACGGCACAAACCTTGCAGTCGTTCGGGACGGAGCTGGCAGATACTGAGTTGCCCAATGACGCCCAGGCCACCTCCAACCTTCTGGCCACACACACGGAGAAGAAGAACCAGATGAAGGTGAGGGGATTCCGTTCAGTGGTCACGTCGAGATGGCGAAAACCCGATGTGTCGGATGTCGTTTCATTTGAAATGCAATGGAATTGTACTTCCTGATTGATTCACCCGTGTTATTGTTTGTCCTGTGACACAAATGTAGTTTAGACTCCAGTTTGTATTTGTGTTGTGTTAGTCTGTAGTGCGGGTCTGTGAGTGTCTAACGGTCATGTATCCATGTTCTGTCTGTCCCAGGGGGACCTGTGTGTGGCCCTGGGACAGGGGGGCCAGCTTCTGGAGAGCATTAACGAGCCCCTGCTGAGAGACCCCGACTACACCATGAACCAGGATGAAGTGGAAAACCTGTCCACCGTGCAAAGGTCAGAGGGGACAGGGGTCACGATCAGAGAGGCTGTCATACTTCCACCGTGGTCATAAATGGTTGTGTAGATGTGCGCACATGGGTAGTGTGTGTGTGTACATGCGTAGCGTGTGTGTGTACATGCGTAGCGTGTGTCTGTACATGCGCGTGTGTGTGTGTGTCTGTACATGCGTCTGTGTGTGTGTGTGTGTACATGCGTCTGTGTGTGTGTACATGCGTAGTGTGTGTGTGTGTACATGCGTAGTGTGTGTGTGTGTACATGCGTAGTGTGTGTGTGTGTACATGCGTAGTGTGTGTGTGTGTGTGTGTGTGTGTGTGTGTACATGCGTAGTGTGTGTGTGTGTGTGTGTGTGTGTACATGCGTAGTGTGTTTGTGTGTGTGTGTGTACATGCGTAGTGTGTGTGTGTGTGTGTGTGTACATGTGTGTGTGTACATGTGTGTGTGTGTGTGTGTACATGGTGTGTCTTGTTATGACCCTGATTCGTTCAGGCAGAAGTCTTCTGTGTTTCGCTGCAGTGACATGTGCCTCAGTGTGGTTCTGGTGTATTCTGGGACTGACCGGGACAGGGTGCAGAGTGGAGTTAGGAGAACAAGCCCCAAGGAAAGACCAGAACACTGTGTCTGAAATATGGAATATATAGAGTGCTTTGCTTTTGAAGGAACGGTGCTCTGAGTTTGTTAGGGATTTTATTAAACATGACTGGGGTTCAGTTATTTGATAATTATTACTGCAATGAAAATTGAATTGTTCACATTTCTCATCAACTATTGTGGTTTATTGTCCGTCTGTCTCTGTCCTTTACTCCCTTTCCATTATAATCGATTGATTCGTCCCTCTTCTCTCTCTTTTTGTCTTCCTTTCTCTCGCTCTCTCCGTTCATTAACATTTCATTTTGTGTAGACTACTGGGCCAGCTTGACGAGACAGAGACAGCGTTTGATGATTTCTGGGACAGGCACCAGACCAAGCTGGAGCAATGTCTGCAGCTCCGCCATTTTGAACACTACTTTCGTGAGGTGAAGGAACCTGGGAGTTGTAGTCTGTCTGTTGGATGTCTGAATGGTACGTGTGTGTGTGTTCTGATCTTGCCTGCCCGTCTGTGTGTTTAGGTGCGCACACAGCTGGACACACTGTTTGAGAGGATATCAGCGTTCTCTGAGGTCGGCATCAATCCCGCCCACGCAGAACACATCCTACGAGAACTCAACGGCGTGGAGGAGAAAGCCTGTGTAAGAAAGACACACACACACACATCTCCCCGCACATTCTCCTTCCCCAAGCTCATATATTTGTCTGACCGATCCAAAGGGCTTTCAGTGAAATTAATTGTGAGACGTGATTGATTGGGTGAGAGCTCCGGTCTTGGCGTGCGTCGTACTCCGTTTCCCCTAGCTGTTATCCAGCTCCACACCACAGCCCTCTGGGGAAGGCTGCTGCACCCATCAACTGTCCATTCATCTCAATGACAGTATTGACTCTGCAGATGAGACTTGCTACTAGAGCTGTGGACGCTGCCGGCTGTTGGTTGGTCCACACAGGCGTTGGTTGTAGCGCAGTTAGCCTTCTGGGATCACATAGCGTAGCCTGCTGCCTCGCAGAGTGTGTGCAGTTCTGCTTGGTTACGCTGTATTGCCAGTGAAAGCAGTCTAAGTGAGGTTCAGATCCAGAGGACTTATGTAAGGTGGGAGAGAGAGAGAGATGGTGTGTTGAGGGAGAGAGAGAGAGAGTGGGTCGTTCCTGGTTGCCCTGATCACAGCAGAGCTGCAGTTTGTCAGGAGGAATGGGGGTTCTGTGGGAGGAGAAGGGGTTTAGAGGGAGGTGGGGTTATTTGGGGGAGGGGTTGGGATGTAGGAGGGAGGGTTATGTGGGAGGGGCTGGAATGTAGTGGGAGGGAGGGTTATGTGGGAGGAGAAGGGATTTAGAAGGAGGTGGGGTTATTTGGGGTAGGGTCTGGGATGTACCGGGAGGGAGGGTTATGTGGGAGGGGCTGGAATGTAGCGGGAGGGAGGGTGATGTGGGAGGGGCTGGAATGTAGCGGGAGGGAGGGTGATGTGGGAGGGGCTGGGATCTAGAGGGAAGGTTATGTGGGAGGGACAGTTATGTGGGAGGGCTTGGGATGTAGTGGGAGGGTTATGTGGGAGGGAGGGTTATGTGGGAGTAAGGGTGATGTGGGAGGGGCTGGGATGTAGACGGAGGGTTATGTGGGAGGGGCTGGGATGTAGAGGGAGGGTTATGTGGGAGTGAGGGTGATGTGGGAGGGGCTGGGATGTAGAGTGAGGGTGATGTGGGAGGGTCTGGGATGTAGAGGGAGGGTTATGTGGGAGGAACAGTTATGTGGGAGGGTCTGGGATGTAGAGGGAGGGTTATGTGGGAGGAACAGTTATGTGGGAGGGGCTGGGATGCTGCTGGTTATACAGCACTGTGATTGTCTGCACTCTGGTTCTAATTATTATGTTGATGAACTCTGCTGAGTCAATAAGGCTCAGTTGTCCTTTAGACAGTTAAGTCATCGTGTGCAGAAGCTGATTTTAAAGGGTCTAATGGGTTTTATGGCTTTCCATTATGACTGCTCTGATCTCAACCGGAGGTTTTCCCCTTTTGTTTATTCTCTTGTGTTTGTGTGTGTGTGCTTGTGTGTGCTTGTTTGTGTTTTCTTGTGTGCGTATGTACGAGCCTGCATGCTATTAGAAATGGTAGGCCTAGCCAAAAGAGGTGACATTGAGGTTGAGCCGAATGTAAAGAAAGTGTGCGTGCGCGCGTGTGGTTTTTTATATAAAGGACTTAAAGGACTTTTAGTTTTAGAATTTTGAGGTTAGGTGTGTGTGGGTGGGGGGGGTATATATATGTGACAGAAGTATCTAGCACTTAAGTGTTGCTAGTTGGAGGCAGTTCCGTTGTTGTCCTTGTGTTGATCTCCATTGCAATCCATGCTTTGTTTGGTCACATCCTTGTTTCCTCAGGGTGTCGCCAAATATGCCTTCATTTCGAAATGAGATGGTAGCAATTCTACATCAAGGAAAAGGAGTGCTGCGTTGTGTTGTCGAGGACTAGTCAGTTTTGAACAATGTTGCTCTCACACTCTAGGACGTGCTGGACCAGGCCCTAGCCCTGGTTACTGAGGGTGATGGCTTGGTAGAGAGCACCCACTATGCTGAGGACTCCATCATACCCAAATGCAGTGAGTTGAGAGCGGCGTGTGAAGAGATCACCTCCGCCCTGAAGAACAAAAAGGACCTCCTCTTCAAGGCAATGGAGCTGCACCACTGTCTGGAGAAGGTAAGGAGTATGGGAGTAAGGTCAGAGTGAACCTGGTGAACGGAGAACTGTATCCGTCCTGGAAGCTATAGATGTAAGTCTCATAAAACCAGAAGGTGATGCCCTGAGCTACATTCCTCATATTCAAATTAAATCCATATTATCCCACCAACAAACGTTACGTTACGTTACTCTCTCCCATTCTTCTGTGTCTCTCTCTTCCCTTCTCAGGCGTCGAGGTGGTGTGATGAGGGAATCTTCCTCCTTGCCTCCCAGCCGGTGGATAAATGTCAGTCTCAAGACGGCGCAGAGGCAGCACTGCAAGAGTTGGAGAAGTACCTGGACACGTCCCCCCAACACCGGATCACAGACCTCCACGCAATCTGGAGAGAATACGACTCCATCCTCAAACCAGAGCTCAAGGTTGGTAGCGCCCCCTGGAGTCAACAGACTGAACAACATGTCTAAATATGTTACTTTCTGAAATGTTTGCTGCTCTCCATCTGGTCGGGACAAACTCCATACCGCCCCAAACCGGTACAGTCAGACAATTGATTCGGGCCGACCAGGGGAATACGCTTTGAATTATTCAGACACACCCTGACACTCCTCGTCTTCTTGTTCCATTTACTCTGTCGAAACAGGAGCAGGTGGAGAAGGTGATTCAGAAGCAGGCGTCCATGTTGGAGATGTTTGAGAAGAGGAGGGTCAGTCTGAAGAAGCTTGCGGTCAAACAGACACGACCCGTCCAGCCAGTGGCGCCCCGGCCTGAAGCCATACTCAAGTCCCCCTTGTCCTCCCCGAGTGAGTTCAATGACACCCTCAACCCCCCCCCCGAACATCCAGGTCCACAACATCTTTCTCAGCCTTTTCCTTCTGCCGCTGTCTATAAAGCCTTGATCGCCACCTAGTGGTGCGGAATTAACAACCGCAATAATTTCAAAATACACGACTGAAGAGAATGTTGCATTGGTCGATGGACATTCCGATTACTTTTTTTTGGTTTGTTTTAGCTCTCAAGGATTCAGAGAAGGCGACCGTTGAGGAGAACATCTTAAATGCGGGAAACTGCAGAAAAGTGGAGATCCAGGTGCAAAACAGCTGCAGCAGACAAGGCTCTCTGTCTGAGGAGGAGGAGAACCTGGCTGTTCTTCGACGGTAGGACCCGGGGTCAGGGGTCAAAGGCTAGTGAATCGACCGTACTGCCAGGGTTAAACATTCTGTGAATTTTTTTGTAAATCACATTTTATACAACCACTTTTTGTGGTTATTTGCATAATGTACCAAGCTTTGTACCAGTTTTTCTCCTTGAGTCAGAACCATTTGTTTGGGAATGGGTGAATAATCAGATCATCGGCTAAAAAACAATTAAAATAAAGATTTGGCTAATAATGTGTCAATATGAAACTGGAATGTGAAAGTGGTAATATAATGTTGTAGCGTTAAAGGAAATGTATTATTGTTCTATACACACAGACACGTAATGAACGAGCTGCTTGAGACTGAGAGAGCATATGTGGAGGAACTACTCTGTGTTCTGCAGGTGAGTGTCACTTCCCTTTACGACCACCAGGGGGCGACAGTACTTCACCTCTCACAACCCTGTGTCTTCAGCTGGCAGCTTGGTAACTGTAGTGAAGAGACTGGGGAATATGTTGTTTTTTCCAGGGTTATGCGGCTGAGATGGACAACCCGGCCATGGCCCACCTCATCCCCAGCCCTCTGCTCAACAAGAAGGATGTCCTGTTTGGCAACATGCCAGAGATTTACCAGTTTCACAAGAGGTGACTTTGTCTGTAGGCTGACCTGTCGCCTGTGTGTGTCTAGTTCTAACCTGTGTCTTGTTGCCTGTGTGTGTGTCTGTGGTTCTCACCTATTGTGGCCTGTGTATATGTTTTCAGGACGTTCCTCAGGGAGTTGGAGACCTACACAGAGGTTCCCGAGCTGGTTGGACATTGTTTCCTGGAGAGGATGGGCGACCTTCAGATATATGAGAAGTACTGCCAGAACAAACCTCGCTCTGAGAGCCTGTGGAGACAATGCTCTGACTGTGCCTTCTTCCAGGTAACATCTCGGCCTGCTTTCATGGCCCTCAGTTTTTTATTGGGCCCCAAAGCTAATCGGATGCATGTAAAGCCTTTAAGAGTTTCTAAATAATGTGAGGCTGTTCGTTTGATCAAGGAGTGCCAGAAGAAGTTGGAACACAAGCTGGGTTTGGACTCATACCTTCTCAAGCCTGTACAGAGAATAACAAAGTACCAGCTGATACTCAAGGAGCTACTGAAGTACAGTAAGGGCTGTGAGGGGTCCGAGGACCTCCAAGCGGCGCTGTCCTCCATCCTTGGCATCCTGAAGGCCGTCAACGACTCCATGCACCTCATTGCCATCACAGGATATGAGGTCAGCAAACCACACCCCTGTCCTCCTTGCTATTAGGCTGCAGATGAATGCAGAATATTGTTTTTCCGCTTGTGATTGTTTGGCTTAGTTGGTTGGTTGATTAATTGGGTGATTTGATTGGCCCGTTAATGAACTGATTCCCAGGGAAACCTATCAGAACTGGGCCGGCTGCTGATGCAGGGCTCGTTCAGCGTGTGGACGGAACACAAGAAAGGTCACGCTAAGGTCAAGGACCTGGCTCGCTTCAAGCCCATGCAAAGACATCTGTTCCTCCATGAGAAGGCCCTGCTATTCTGCAAGAGACGCGAGGAGAACGGAGAGGGTTATGAGAAAGCCCCCTCCTACAGCTTCAAACACTCCCTCAGCGTAAGTCTCCCTGCCTGTCTCCCTGTCTGCCTGTCTGCCTGTCTGCCTGCCTCCCTGTCTGCCTGCCTCCCTGTCTGCCTGTCTCCCTGTCTGCCTGTCTCCCTGTCTGCCTGTCTCCCTGTCTGCCTGCCCGTCTCCCTGTCTGTCTGCCTGTCTCCCTGTCTGCCTGCCTGTCTCCCTGTCTGCCTGCCTGTCTCCCTGTCTGCCTGCCTGTCTCCCTGTCTGCCTGCCTGTCTCCCTGTCTGCCTGCCTGTCTCCCTGTCTGCCTGCCTGTCTCCCTGTCTGCCTGTCTGCCTGCCTGTCTCCCTGTCTGCCTGCCTGTCTCCCTGTCTGCCTGCCTGTCTCCCTGTCTGCCTGCCTGTCTCCCTGTCTGCCTGCCTGTCTCCCTGTCTGCCTGCCTGTCTCCCTGTCTGCCTGCCTGTCTCCCTGCCTGCCTGACTGTCTCCCTGTCTGCCTGACTGTCTGCCTGCCTGTCTACCTGTCTGCCTGCCTGTCTCCCTGTCTGCCTACCTGTCTCCCTGTCTGCCTGCCTGTCTCCCTGTCTGCCTGCCTGTCTCCCTGTCTGCCTGCCTGTCTCCCTGTCTGCCTGCCTGTCTGCCTGCCTGTCTCCCTGTCTGCCTGCCTGTCTCCCTGTCTTCCTGCCTGTCTCCCTGTCTGCCTGCCTGTCTGCCTGCCTGTCTCCCTGCCTGCCTGCCTGTCTCCCTGCATGCCTGTCTGCCTGCCTGTCTCCCTGTCTGCCTGTCTCCCTGCCTGTCTGCCTGTCTACTTGTATGTGTACTCTACCCTTTAGTATGGTTTTAGTTTAACAGGGATTGATTGCAGTGTATTATGATATCAGGTGGTTTGAAGTGTGTAAGCTGATTGGCTGAAGTGTTATATGACACTGTTTACCAAGGGTGTGAAATGCCTAAAACAAGGTGCATGAGAACAGTCCTTAGCTGTGGAATAATGGACTTTTACCACAAACCCCAACAGTGCCTAATTGCTTAAATCTTTCAGATCTTGTCTGAAGTGTTTGGCGCTTTGCTTCTTCTCTCAAACAGATGGATGCAGTGGGCATCACTGAGAGTGCCAAAGGAGACAACAAGAAGTTTGAGATCTGGTGTAATTCCAGAGAGGAAGTGTTTATTGTCCAGGCGGCAACACCTGACATCAAATCATTATGGGTGAATGAGATCCGGAAGGTTCTGACGGGTCAGCTGAATGCCTACAGAGGTACAACTGGAGGGATTATTAACACACACACACACATTCCCAAATGTATCCACATGCATTCAACATTCTCTGTTGTTGTGTAACTATTCCGTTTGTAACTAGGATATTTTGTTCCAGAATCCAGTCAAAAGAAGGCTTCTGACCCAACAACTCCCAGTCCAACCACCACCAACCCATCAATGGGCTTGAGGTAAGATGGTACAGACAAGAACCACTGTTTCAGTCTTTGTGACAAAAGACGACAGTTTGTTTTATAGGCAAATTTGTTTTTCACCTTTCTGCAATACCCCTCAGTCCATTTAGAAACTCTCAGAAGAGTGTAAAGAAAGGTGAAGAGAAAAAGACTGACGCTGTGATTTCTGACCAAAACACCTCGTCTCCAAAACAAAAAGGTGAGATTTAAAGGGAGATGAACCTATAAAAGCACCGAACAAGCAAACGTGCCGTTTATATTTCAGTAGATTAAGGGTCACAAACTGTATTTTAATTCTGGCGTCCCCTGTTTACCAGCTGTCTCTCTGTAACCATAGCAACGGAAACCTCCCCATTTGTCTTTTACCTTTTAACCTGAGCTTTCCTTTCTTTTCAATCTGCTTGCTCTGTCTCTCTTTCCTGGCCTGTCTCTGTGCATCTACATGGCCGTAGAGGAGCCAGTCACCAGTCCCACGACTGACAGGGCTTCAGTGGCTAAAAAGCGTTTTACCCTTCAAGGCTTCAGCAATCTGAAGAGCCAGAAAGGTAACCCTAGACAACTGGTCAGCATCCACAAGTGAGCTGCGATAGGGCTTTTGAGGACTAATGTTTTGGCGCACTTTTCCTAGGACTTCTGTCACCTGAGGGTAAATGCCTAGCATTAGCAATGCATTATGCTCAACCAAGTCAATTAATATGTAGTTGGTAACTAATAGCTAAAACATAAGATTACGTCTAGACTAGACTGTGTCTTTGTTAGTTAGCACCCTATATATTCACAGCCCTTCAGTGAGTTTGTATCTAATTATTTTAAGTCTGTTTTAAGGTAGCTCTTCTATCTCTCAGCTGTTCCTCTTTCCCTCCCTTTATCCTTTTCGTCTTCTCCCTTTGCTCCTGTCTCTCCTCTTGAAGCAACAGGATCCCCTCTTAGCCCCGACCACAAAGCCAAACGCCATGAGATTAAGAGTGACCCCACTCCCTTTGGGTTTAAAGGTATTCTGACTGGTGCATATGTCCGGCCCATATATTCCACCAGTGTTTCTCATTGGCCGGTTCATCTCCCCCATCATGACCTTACCTGAAGTCATCCTAGCGCCATCTTACCCATGTCCCATCCTCATAAGACTGTCCTGTGTGACCATCATGAAAAGCATTCGTCATTTGCTAGATCAACCGCAGACATTTGACCAACACGTCGAGTCAGACGTCATTGTCCGGCTGGAAACACTGGATCAACAAGGCTGTTCCAAATACATTTGATCACAGGCAAGAGTTACGTGGAGAGTTCTGACTGCAGGTGCTTCTCCTCTTCCTCAGAGCCTGGTCAGACCACCCACATCCCTCTGAGCCGGGTGAAATGGGTCAGCACCTCTAGTCTCTTACAGGCCAAAAGGAGAGGTAGAGTGGTTCTGTGATTCGGTGGTACTGTGGTACTGTGGCTGGAGTTCGTTACTGCGGTGTGCCTGGACTCTTGCTCTGCGTCTTTTCACACAATCAAGATTTACGAAGAAATATTATCTATTGATGTTGAATATCTAATGTGTGGTTCTCACAAAAACAACAAATATACACTGCGGTTCAATTGCTTAGGGTCACTTATGACAAATGTCTTTGTTTATTAAAGGAAAGCCCATTTTTGTCCATGAAAATAACATTAAATTGTTCAGAAATATAGTTTAGACATGTATGTTAATGGAGATATTCCATTGAAAATGAGCCGTTTCCAGCTACAATTGGCATTCACAACATTAACCATCTCAACACTTTTCTTTTGGACCATTTGCTGTTATATGAATGGACCAAAAGCAAGGACACTCCTTATTGACCAGAACGTTTGAACGGTTCAGTGTATATATTTACGATTTTTTGCTGTTAATAGTTCATGTGATTTCGGATGTTCTATCCCTAGCAACTCTCCTGGTAGCATGTGTTGCTGTGATGGTCTTGGCTGGTGTTGGTTGCTGTGTGTTCGTTTCTGACTGATCATAATGGGCCAATCGTGGTGTCACTTGATTCAACGACTCTGTCTGCTCACCTTCAACTTTGAAGCACGTTCTTTGGGCTGTAATCTGGTTCTTGCGGTTCTGTTTTATTTTTTTGGGGGATTATAGCAAACTCTCTCAATCGGATGTTTGCATAAAGTTCTCCTCACCTGTCACTTCTCGTGCGTCGTGTCACTCGCACAACATTTTTTACGTTTGACAAACCCTTTGTGTTGTGGTCAAAACATTTCATGGCAATAACGTTCTCTACATTTCAATACATCGTGGATGTGTGTCTGAATATTTGGTGCCACTGCTCGGTGCGGACTTTGCCTTTATTACTCCCCCTTCTGTCTGTCGTACTATCTAGGTTGGAGCAAAGCCTCTCTCTCTGTGGACGCGTCGGAAGAGCAGGATGACTATTCCAGTGCCGAGGACCCAATGAATTCCGACACTGAAGATGAGGCAGGCAGGAAGCTGGTGAGTTATGGTCGCACGTCATCTCCACATGTAAGGAAAGTGATTGGCTGTTTACTAGCAAAAATATTTGGTAGGCTAATACCAGACACAAACAGGTGACCTGTGTCCTCTGACCCTAGGCCGTTGGTGGAAGGTTCACGGTAGTGGCTGACTATGAAAAGGAGAAGGGAGGACCTCAGGATCTGTCGGTGCAGTGTGGTGACACGGTGCAGCTCATTAAAGAGGGAGATGATGGCCAGTGGTTTGTAAGGAACCTGAAGAGCAGTAAAGACGGCTGGGTGGCTGCAGCCAACCTCCTCAACCTCATCACAGAGTCCAAGTCCTCACAGTCCCTGAGTAGCTCAGGTACAGAGGCTGTCTGTGTGTGTTTCTATCTGTCTGTGTGTGTTTCTATCTGTCTGTGTGTGTTTCTGTCTGTCTGTGTTTCTGTCTGTCTGTGGGTGTTTCTGTCTGTCTGTGGGTGTTTCTGTCTGTCTGTGGGTGTTTCTGTCTGTCTGTGGGTGTTTCTGTCTGTCTGTCTGTGTTTCTGTCTGTATGTGTTTCTGTCTGTCTGTCTGTGGGTGTGTCTGTCTGGGTATTTCTCTCTGTCAGTGTCTATCTCTTTGTCATTCTTTTGTCTTCCTGTGTTTTTTTCATCATTCTATTTTTGTTTGTGTATGGAAAAATATGTACATATATTACATTACATATATTTTGTATTATTTTCAGAGAAGTTGTTGGACTCAGCGTGAACTGGTTTGTGTTCTCTTGTGTTACAGAGGGCAGCGTAACTGGCAACCTCAGTACGTCTTCCAGTTGCAGTGAAACCTATACAAGCTTCTCTGACATCAAGCCCTGATGTTCAACCCCCTGGGAGCCCTGACATGCAGATATAGAAACAGCACCACCCAGTGGTTGGTTTTTAAAACGACACATGCACTTGTCCCATTTGCTTTCACATTGAAGTTTAGGTGGCATGGAATGTAGCAACATGCCATGTATACCTGTCAGTGTGAAAGGGGTGGTAATGACTAACTGCTCTCTGGACATTACTTACAGGAACAAAGGGGTGTGGCCTAGCCTAACTGGGATTCAGGGCTGGCACAAAATGGAGAATCATTGTACTGTGATGCTCCACACAGACATCAGCAAGTGCAGGCCTCTCCCCTACTTGTGTCAGTGTCCTAGTGGCGGTAAACACAGCTCAACTCCCCACCCAACTCATCCTTTGTGGAATTGAAATGCATTTGAGGGAATAGGATTTTCACGACAATCTTGAACAGAATTTACCCAGCTATTTTTTTACCACAACATCACTGACCTGTTTGATAAGCAGGGACAGAGAAGTGTAAAACCGCTCCAATCCCCTGGCCCGTATCACACAAACCCAGGCAGGCTTTGTTAGCCTATTTCCTAAGGTGACAGTGACACAGAGCCCCACTGAACACAACACAACAGCACTGTCATAAAGTCTCTCAGTCCTGTCAAGGGGGACTATAAAAAAGATGATGGATTTATATGGAATATGACTCTAACATACCCCTCCTCCGTCATGATAAATGTCAAGCAGTTTGGTCAAGTCTGTGCATATACACAGCATTGACTAGAAGCACTGCAGACAATATGCAGTCCCTCTAACTCCCTGTTTTCACAGCCTATAACTGTTCAGTCTGTGGCATTAGACCTGAACTGTCTTTGTTCCCAGATCATGATTGTCTTGATTCCCTGTTGCGTGACTGAAAATAATAACACGTGATTCTACGATAACAATTCTCAGGATTTGCTTCACCTGGTTCCAAGTTAATTCAGGTGAACTACAATAGAAATCCTGTGACGGTTGAGAATCAGAATCAGAACTGATGTCAGGGTCTTGATGTTTAAATAACTGTGAATTGTACCAGAGCGTACAAACTTTACAGGCATTATTTGTATGCATAAATGTGTATAATTTAAGTTATTATTGAGAAAGACGTGTACAGAAATGATAATCCGATACCTCATATTTTTCAGTAAATATATGTAAGTTGCGGGTCTCGTAATTAAATCAAAAGCGATTTAATGAATAGGTTTTTAGGGCCTGTTCTTTGCCTGGCTACCCTTTCACCTTGCTCTGTCTACTTGCCTGTCTAATCCACAATGAGTCAGAGACTGTTTGCAGGGTGATTATGATACTCTGATTGGTTGGATTTGTAAGAGACTTTCCAATCTCCTATGGATTATTTTTGTAGAACTTCTCTTATTTCCGAGACACAATTTGACTTATTTGATGGCTGCTTCTGACTGAAAAGATGTAGCTGTTGTTTAGAGCTGAATTCATGTCATGGGAAGTAGTCAGGCGACATGTTTTTTTCATGGTCAATCTTTCAATCTCTCAATTTCCCAAGAGCAAATTTATTCATACAAATATCATCACTTCGCTCATTTCGGAATGCAGTCTGTACAAAGAAAACTAAAGATGGAATTTCTCTGTATGTCACATGCTGAAAGTTAAACTGAGAATTGTGGTTGTCTCAAGCGTCGGCACACAAAAGATTTTAAATGGTGTTGGTTATAACTGTTTTATAACTGATAACTTGTGTTCTACTGTATATTGTTTTGATTTGCACCCCATGTCAAATGTTATTGTCATATTTTATGCAGCACATTGCAGCGTTAATGTCTTTATTTTCCTATGGTAACAAGTGTTGATACAGATCTTATATAAATTATGGATATGCATTCATATCAGTGTATATGTGTAAATATGTATTTCTGAGGTGTATCATTAAAGCAGCTTGAATAAAGCCTAAAACATTAATTCTATTGAGTTATTTTCTCAAATGCAAACTCTTTCTAAAACCATAAGCGGATAAGATTGAATGATGTTGTCTTGGGCAGGAAGTCATCTTATTAGTATGCACAGTGCTTTTATATCTAGTAATGTTCCACTCCAGCTATATAATGATCTACGTTTTTCACTTCACCTCAGTGGTCATAATGGTTTGGCTAATCTGAGTATAAACATACCAGGATAGCACGTAGGCTAATTGTATTTGTAACGCACTACACACACACACAACTTGTAAGGTTAGAACAAAATGTATTTGATTAAATATAACAATGTTATACATAATGGCGATTCAACCTTATTTCTCAGCCCTAAGACAAAGGCTACAGGTCTAGTTTATTAGCACCATCCTTGAGATCGATTACATCGCGGTTTCTGCTCCTTACACAGAGGTTAGCTCGCCCTGGGTTTAAGCCTGGCTAATAAAATGTGCAAATAAGGACTGCACAACATGGTAAACTCTTTTTTAATCACAATGACACCAATATTGGACAAATTGAACACTTTGTTAATGAGACAATTGTGATTTAAAGTCTGTCAAATGTCCAACTTAAAACTTTTCTCCAGTTTGCTGAACGCCTTTTTTCTGAACTTATATACCTAAGTGTGTGCCATCCTGTAGAAATAGTTTGCGAGTAAACTGTGAACAATTGTCAAGTGATTGCGGGCTCTGGTCAAGTGATCGCAGACATGTTGAGCCTTTTATGCTCCCTTTCCGCAAGTCATCATTTCTGCAAATTTTGGATTTTTTGGTCCACAAGGATTACACCTGAAAAAATAAGTCTATTATTTTTAACCAACACGTAGCTACATATTGGAGGACATTAATTACATCTACATTGATTATTGTTTAATTTGGCATCATGATGGCAGAGAGCTTTTTCTATATTTAAAACTGAATACTCACACATTTACACGATCTGTTATTCTTTGCCAAGCCAACTCTCTGTCTTTTGCCGATGCAATATCTTCTTTTTTTAATAAAACTGGCTTAAATTCTTTGTATGCATGCAGAAAAACGAAATATTGGAAATTCGTGACGCAGTTGGTGGGAACCAGGTAGTATGCATAGCTCTCTTTTTTCGTGTTGTTTCCATGGTGACTCCTGAATTTGGGCGATCCGTTTTCAATGGTCCAATACCAATGTCCCATCTAAATCCACTGCACTGAACCGTCACAGACTAAATTGACGTCATCTGGTAAGTGACTAAGTGCAAGAGGCTGCAAGGGCACAAAATGCTGTAAATAAGAATGGGACTGCACTTTATCACGCTGAAACATGTTGCAAGCTTTTTGTGTATGTGATGTTTTATTTTACGTTTATTACTTGCTTCGTTGAGACAGCATAGGAAACAGTGCATGCAGTTCTGGCTTTATGAACCAAAGCATGTAGAAAAATATTATTTATTTTTCTACATGAAATATTATTTATTTTTCTACATGCTTTTTGGTCATGTTTTTTTGTTGAAGCCACATTACGACTTTTATTTGTAAAGCATGCTACAATGCCTCCCGAATTTGGCGTAGTAATATAGTTTAGCGTAGTAATTTAGTTCGTCGTGTAATCTAATTCAGTCAGTGTAGTAATATATTTCAGTGTGCGACGAGCAGGTGACAGTAATAAGGAAAAAGGGATTCATGAAAAGGTGTTTTTTGAGACAGGGAAAACTACAAGTTAGCACCTAGCTCATGTGGCCAACCAGTCAGAGACGAGCCACATTTTTTACAGTGTTACCGCAAAGAGCCACATCATACACACAAATAAAATTCAGAAAATAAAAGCTTAAAAACGATTTCAAAAGACAAATTGTGGCATCTGGTGGGGGGAATCGAACCGGCGACCTCTGGAGTCTGAACTAAGAGTGACAGCGTTGCGTTGATCGCGAGATTCTAGACTGAAAATAGGTTATTCTAATCTAGCCAACGTCTAGCAAACGATAAAGAAGATAACCAGCAGAAAAGAATGGCATCGGACAATCATCGGCTGCAGGTGGGTTTTATTTATAACACCGTTTATGTTGTAGCAAGGTAATTAAATAGTAGATAGTCTCACCCACCTGCGGGTCAACGCAACGCTGTCACTCTTCGTCCAACTGACCAATAGTGTTATCGGATACGCCTTCTACCCCGCCCCTCACCCGCTAAGCTTGCAACGATTGTGTCACATTCGCAAAGCCAGAAATAATATCGCAAAGTCAAAAATATTATTTAAAAGCTCAAAATAATACTTTGCAAAGAAGTAATAGCAAATAATACATACACTTTTATTTTTGCATTGTTAATTAAAAATTGTTTGCGATTTCAGATTTTATTTTTGACACACTGATTTTTTGCAGTTCTTAAAATGTCTTTGCAATTTCTTGTGACCCAAAAGTATTCCATAGGTTTGCCGTGATTTTTCTCTCGCTTCCAGACTTCCCTGGAAGTCAACAGCGTTGTTCCACGTCACAACGATGTGAACTCCGGGCAATTCTGTCAGGCGAAGTCGGCTAAAATGCCGACTTACGGAAAGGGTGCATAAAGTGCTAAACATGTCTTACAGAAAGCCCTCGCGCACTCGACTAGTTTACTGTGGGACAGCCCTTAGCACTCACAGACCTAGCGAGAAGGAGTTTTGAAGTCTGTGAGTGTAGACATTGGGATTGGGCCAATGGGTCTTTATGTTCTCACGATGTTATCATTGAGTATCCAATTGGAGGTTGATTGAACTTACTCTTAACCGGTGTTCTGGAACCAACACACTCCGAGTAAGACATGTTTGGCTTATTCAGCCGAGTTCTGAGTATATGCGAGGCTAAATTTAACTTGCTTTCAGGAATGAAATATTTATCAATGAAATATTTACTTTTCGCAGTGGTGTTTTTTTTTTGCAGTGACGTTCATGTGATCCGGATATACATGTCGACGTCATCGCAGAAAATGACCAATGGGCTGTTAGATACATGTTCGGTAGGAGCCGCCTATTCTGTGGCTGGTCCGGGATCAGCCCGAACAGAATTCTACACTGCCTTCTTAAAAGATTCCGCACATTTTAATTCGCACATACACACATTCCTCTGACGTTTTGCCCAGCGTTCAACATACTTCTGGCGTGACCACAAAAAGCTGCTCGGTTACATATTGTGAATCGAGACAGCAAGTCAAGAAGATATCCGAGAGAGAAATACAAATACATTATTGTACGGTGAGTATTCGTAGTTTATTAGATGAAACGCTATAGCTGTGCCATTTGACCACATTACATTGTTCACATGATTCAAATTGATGCCGCCTGTGACAATATGTTACTAACTTGAATCTGACTACATTCTTGCTCAGTAAATGCAGAAATTAACGAAATATGTTTAGCTTATAAACAATTACATCCTACAACGGTCCGATTTACGTGAAAATGTCAAAACGTTTTCTGTCTAACTAGTCTAACTTTAAAACCCCAGACGGGTGTAACCCATCATTTACATATTCGCCCATATGCCTGATTGCTATTTCAGCGTGCCTACGTTAATTGCCTTGGTATTTCTAGTCTTCATCCGGGAACACTCTTTCCTATGCACTCACACACTGGACGGCTATTGTCACGCATTGTCTGTGTCAAGTCTGGCTTTGTTTGTACAGTATTTGTTCTTCTTTTAGCGCTAACAAAGCATTGTTTGCTGTGTTGCATAGGATTGAGCCGACAGTGAAGCGAGCGGTGATCTGGGCTCTGATTATCGTGGGTTTATCTTAATACAGAAATTTTAATTCGAAATTACATTCACTCGTTGGATTCACCATTTGACCTTGACTTGTATTAATTAAAGTTCAGTTGTTTATTATTATTTATCCAGCACCACTGATGGTGTCCCGATTTAATGCAATACTCATTAGTGCCTCCATCAGCCAGCCAGTCAGTCAGTCTGTATCTTTACACCAGATGTGTAATGTGCATTGTTTTGGAAGAACTTAAAACCAGGCACGACGTGAGGTTTTGGCTTATGTCATTAGTCAGTAATGTAATCAGTGTTGTGATGTGAGTTCATGGGAACTGCATGATGCTTCGTCACCTTCAACAGGGGCAGAACTACGTACAGCAACATACTACATGTCTCTAACCACAGATAGCACCAGATTACTTTACTCCCAATGTTTACTTTTAGCACACTCGTTTGGAATAATGTGTTCGGTGTGGTTAGCGGGCGCAATGACAATGGTGGTAGTTTGACGAGAGGGAAAAGTCAAAACAGCTGGAGAACAACTAAAATTATATATTTTTTAAAAATGCCATTGATGTGTTCCTTCACTCTGCGTTATGTCTGCGTTCTGTCTTGTTTCTGAGTTGTTCTCTGTCTATATTGTACAGTGATGAAAGTATTTGATCCCCTGCTGACAAAGACATGTTCAGTCTATAATTTAGATAATAATGTATCTGGAATTAGGAGCACTCACCTGTTTGTAGACCTACACAAGGCTGGAATGGGCTACAAGACAAACGCCAAGCATCTTGGTGAGATGGTGACAACAGTTGGTGTGATTATTCGCAAATGGAAGAAACACAAAATAACTGTCAATCTCCCTCGGTCTGGGGCTCCATGCAAGATCTCACCTTGTGGAGTTTCAGTGACCATGAGGTATTCCACGATGAGGAATCAGCCCAGAACTTCCCGGAAGGATTTTGACAATGATCTCAATGCAGCTGGGACCATAGTCACCAAAATAACAATTGGAAACACACTACGCTGTGAAGGACTGAAATCCTGCAGCGCCTGCAAGGTCCCCCTGCTTAAGAAAGAACATGTACAGGCCCGTCTGAAGTTTGCCAATGAACATCTGAATGCGAGTGAGGGTATTGTGGTCAGATGAGACCAAAATCAAGCTAATTGGCATCAACTTAACTTGCCATGTTTGGAGGAGGAATAATGTTGCCTATGACCCCAAGAACACCATCCCCACCGTCGAACATGGAGGCAGAAACATTATGCTTTGGGGATGTTTTTCTGCTAAGGGGACAGGACATCTTCATCGCATCAAAGGGACATTGGATGGGACCCTCAAATCTTGGGTGAGAACTTTCTTCCCATAGCCTTGGCATTGAAAATGGGTCGTGGATGACAATGAACCAAAACACACGGCCAAGGCAACAAAGGAGTGGCTCAAGAAAAAGCACATCAAGGTCCTGGAGTGTCCTAGCCAGTCTGCAGACCTTAATCCCATAGAAAATCTGTGGAGGGAGCTGAAGGTTCGAGTTGCCAAAAGTCTGCCACGAAACCTTAATGACTTGGAGAGGATCTGCAAAGAGGAGTGTGACAAAATCCCTCCTGAGATGTGTGCAAACCTGGTGGCCAACTACTAGAAACGTCTGACCTCTGTGATTGCCAACAAGGGTTTTGCCACAAAGTACTAAGTCATGTTTGTTTTGCAAATGGGTCAAATACTTTTTGAGTAAAATGCAAATCAATTTAACTTGAAATGCCTTATTCTGGATTTTCTGTTATTCTCACTGTTCAAATTAACCTACCATTAAAATTCTAGACTGATCATGTCTTTGTCAGTGGGCAAACGTACAAAATCAGCAGGGGATCAAATACTTTCACTGTATATGATGTTTGTTCTGTCCAGCCCTACAGTCATGTGTTTGTTTCCCATGATCTTATTGATGAACATCAGCTAGTATCAGTCTCTTCTGATAGTCCTGATAAATGACTCATTTGAGTCTTCTTTTCCATTGAGCCTATTCAACCAAAACTATATATATGGTAAGATGATTTCATATGCTAGGGTGTGTCAGGATAGGATATAAACCTTGTTGTTTTAGGCCCTTCACAAGAGTACCTTTTGGAAAATGTATTAATTAATGAGTAAGTCTTGTTGAATTTTTGTACATTTTAGCCTGAGTTATTTTTAACTTCAAAGGTAACTCTGTCCTCACCGGCTATATCAGAACGGTTCGCTTTCGAGTTTGGAGTGTCGGATGATCCAGAGGAAATTTGCTAATGTATAATATGGGTCTGTTGGCGCTGGTCAGCTCGCCCAATAATGCCGGACCACCCAGGCTTCTGGATCGAATCCTTTTCGATGTTCAGAGTAAAATTCGAACTGATTTGTGAAAGGAGAGCTACTGTCAAAGATTTTTCAGTAGGTCCTGGAAAAGAACGTCTTGATTTGCCTCGGGGTATGTCTGTGTTTAATGAACCGGTCTACAGCACCTGTGGTGAACACCCAAGCACTCACTGGTTTCATGTTGGGTCGTGTCAGAATCGGGTTTATCTCATTATGAGCTCGCAGGAAGCCAGCCTGCATACGTTCAGCTTAATTCTCCACAAGCCTGCGTACATTCATCTTAATTCTCCTAAGGCTGCATATGTTCAGCTTAATTCTCCTTTAATTCGCACTGATCGGTTCTTATTAAAGTTGTATACGAATGATGACTGTGTTAATCCCGAGGGTTCATGGGAAACGTGGCCCCGGGAAAGAGAGGGGTTGAGGGGTGAATTGACAGTTCGGAGGTTCGCACTCTCTAGGAAGTAGGTAGTGAATAAAGGCTGGGTGTGAGGCAAAACCCTACTGTGTAGTTCCTGGCATCACTTTGAGGAATGTAGGTAATGCCCTCCTTGCATTCAGCACTAAGGATTACCAGTCACAAGTTCTATTTCCCTGCCTTCCTTTCTTTCTCTCTCATGTTCTCTCGTCCAATGACATTAGAATTCATGCCTGTTAACTGAAAAGTTTAAAGTGCAAACTGATAGCTTGACTTCGCACAAGTGTAGGGAATTTCCCTGGTTCAGGTGCACTCCATTTTAACATGATCTTGTACGATCAAATCCATGAACGACAGGCGCGCGTGCGCGCGCACACACACACACACACACCTGTCGGCTTGCTGCCTTTGTTTTGTTGTCATGACTATATGCAGTGAGGTGTGCTGAGTGCAGTGTGACTCAGTAGAAGGCGGGTGTTGAATCACTGCTAGATGCCTGAGGTGACTGTTGTTTTATTTCTGTGGGGATATGTCAATACAGCTGTCTTCTTCTATTACTGCCTGTGCTCTGCTGACTTCCTCTCAGCTGATCTCGTAGGTAGAAGAAAGACAGCAGATACAAGCGGTTACTTTAAAATGTGACAGAATACTAGATGGGGTTTAATGTGTGTGTTGTCAGGCATTGAGGAGAGACCTTAACGAGAAGCCCAGCCAACATGCCGCTGTTCGGGAAAACCCACAAGAATCCCGCCGAGATCGTTCGGACTCTCAAGGAGAACTTGGCCATCCTGGTAAAACAGAACAAGAAAACGGAGAAGGTATGGCTTTGTCTGAGTAACACAAGTCCTTTGAATACAAGTCTTCACAAAACCTGTCCTGACAATACAAGTCTTACAAAAACCTGTCCTGACAATACAAGTCTTTAGAAAACCCGTCCTGACAATACAAGTCTTAAGAAAACCCGTCAGTTCTTCAGTAAAGCCGTCCTGACAATACAAGTATCGACAATTCAAGTCTTGAGTCCTTACAGTACAAGTCCAAGTAACTGTCCCCACAACATAAATCAGTAATTAAGGAAACCAATTATCCATAGTGTTTTTGTTGGGGCCTCAATACGCCTCTTGTGTTCGAGCCAGTCAGTTGGTGTGGATATTATTACGGTGCGCCCCACTACTGAAGCTGTCACTGGGCTGTGAATGTGGCACCACGGCCTGGCCGTCCTGCATTAACACCGAGCTGTTAAAGCCATCTCTCTCTCCATCATGCTACATACAATAACACACTGTAACCGGGTCTGACAACATTCAAACCGGGCTTCTGAGGCGGTGACATACCAGAGACTGCAGAGTACCGTATTGTGGCCCGATTAAACGTCTTCCCCTTGTGGTCTTAACGCTTTTACAAACGCAGGTTGATCGTTCCGTGACATCATCCGGAATCCTGTCTGTCTGGCGTATTATAAATTAGCGTACGTGTGTTTATTGGCGTCTCTTCTCCAGGCGTCGGAGGAGGTGTCCAAGTGTCTAGTGGCCATGAAGGAGATCCTGTACGGGACTAATGATAAGGAGCCTCAAACGGAGACCGTAGCCCAGCTGGCCCAGGAGCTCTACAACAGTGGTCTGCTCATCTCCATGGTGGAAAACCTGCAGGTCATCGACTTTGAGGTGATGCCCCAATCAGGCACCAAACAGACAAAGACCGAGATTGTCGAATGGTTCTTTTAACGTGTGTGTGTGTGTTGAATTGCCGACCCCCAGGGGAAGAAAGACGTGTGTCAGATCTTCAACAACATCCTGAGGAGACAGATTGGTACGCGGAGCCCCACTGTGGAGTACTTCTGCTCTCATCAAGAGGTTCTGTTTATCTTGCAGAAGGGGTGAGTGCACACACACACACACACACACACTTGGATATGTTCTTCTCTGTCCGTTTTGGTTTATTGATACGTGTGTGTGTGTGTGTGCGCGCAGTTACGAGACCCCCGTGTCGGCCCTGAACTGTGGCATTATGCTGAGAGAGTGTGTCAGGCATGAACCCCTGGCCAAGGTGGTCCTCCACTCAGAACACTTCCACGACTTCTTCAGCTACGTCGAGATGGAGACTTTCGACATCGCCTCAGACGCCTTCGCCACCTTCAAGGTCAGATTACACAAGACTTGAAAATGCCTTTCAGTCCTCTAAAAAAGACCTCCTTTGCTGATGCATGTACAAATGCCCATGTGTGGAGCAGATATGTCTTTGATACATCAGATTATACTGTCTATATGTATTAAACAAATTTGGGTTTTTTCTTCATCATTGATAGGATCTGCTCACAAGACACAAGATCCTGGTAGCTGAGTATCTAGAACAGAACTATGACGCTGTAAGTGACATGTTGTTCAGCAGTCTCTTTTCCCTGGAGCATTTAGCTTTAACCAAAAAGTGTTGTTGAGTCATCGGTTCTCGACAGAATCAATGGATGCATTATTGGACCACACACTGTCATGTTCTTCATTACCAGATGTATGCAAGAGTTTGGTCCACAGTAAAAATAATATGGTCAACACTGGAATTTCTTGCCTGGATCAGATCAGCCTGTCTGTTGATTGTTAAAGGCCCCAAGAAAGAGTTGGCGTATGGGAAACTCTAAAAACATACCTTGTAGATCAGACTGAGGGACAATGACAAAGAGAGTATCACAGTTTCGAAGTGAATGTCGTTAAATAATGTCCTATCTGTACGACTGTTTAAATGCTTGGTTGTCAATTGATTTAGCTGTGTGTTGTTGAGATACAGCCAACTCCTCACCCAGTTCCACTGTCTTTGCAGGTCTTTGAACAGTATGAGAAATTACTGCACTCTGAGAACTATGTGACAAAAAGGCAGTCCTTGAAGGTGTGTTCATCTATCTGTATTTGCGTGGAACATTTATATGGGTTATGGTGTTTACTCTCTGGCGTCATAGTTGTGGGGTGTGTTTGTGTGTAGTTGCTGGGTGAGCTGCTGTTGGACAGACATAACTTCGCCATAATGACCCGGTACATCAGCAAACCGGAGAACCTGAAGCTAATGATGAACTTGCTGAGAGACAAAAGCCCTAACATCCAGTTTGAGGCCTTCCACGTCTTTAAGGTACCGCAGAACATCTCCGTACATATACATAAGTATGTCAAACCAGCCTCCTCGGATACACTACAGAGTTCTGACTAGTGTGTAATAACAGATTAAATTGGAATGTACAGTGCCAAAAATATTCCTTATTCCAGAATGCAGTTCTAAGATTGTGACTCCTTCCCAACCAGGTGTTTGTGGCGAACCCAAATAAGACACAGTCCATCGTAGACATCCTTCTGAAGAACCAGACCAAACTAATTGATTTCCTTAGCAACTTCCAGAAGGACCGCTCGGACGACGAGCAGTTCAACGACGAGAAGACCTACCTACTCAAACAGATCCGGGAGCTTAAGAAACCTGCCTCTTAAACCCCCTTTTCCCCCAGCCATGAACATAACCATTACTTTTATTGAGGGAAAGAAAATACATTAACAATGGTGATTATATTTAAAATATCTTGGAAGACTTGTCTTTTTCTTGGTTTACTTTGATCCTTTGTGTCAGAATAGTTCATATCTCTGTTTTAACTTTTTCCACTATTGTTGGTGTAGTGTGCCATAGCATTCCCTTTCTGGGAGAACCAATGTTTTAAAAAAAAAAAAACAACTGCTAAATGATAGCTTTAATAGGCCAGATCTTTTGTTGATATTCAGATCCACTTGGCATACATGAGCAACCTAGAAACGTCACTTACACACTTCTTATCCAATCACAGGAAAACGATCTGCAATTCAGTCATCGGGAATAAATTGGCCAATTTGTATAAATAAAGGATGTAAATGTATTCTAAATTGTTCAGATTCTAGAAAAGGTAGTGGCATTTTATTCTGTAACTCTGTAAAAATTATTATGCGTACATTTCTGTAGAACGTCTCTGCAGACAGAACTAACTACTAGTTCTACCTTTACGCATTGTGATACTATTTACATGATTTAAAATTTCTAGGTCCCTTTACATGATAACTGAAAATGAAATTTAGAAAATATTTCCCATGTTCATTGATTGAAGCAGAACCACCACCACAATGATTTATGATTCCAATATAACAACAAAAAAAAATCAGAAAGGCCATTGCTTTTTCATCCCGTTTTATTTACTGCAGTCGCTGGATTGTCTTCACAAATGGCTAGAAGCACTTTGCGTATTTATCTATTATTTGTTCATCTTAAGCTTATGAAGTCAACAAGCCGCACATGACTTACATTTGATTTTGTGTGTAAAGGCAGGTTTTAATCTTTTGAGTGCCATTGCAAGTTATTACCTGAATTGAAAGGCAGTTACAGGGAGACTTTTTCACAGCAGTTTATTTCCTGTCTGTACAAATGTGATTTCTGTAGCGTTTTCGGCGTAATGACTGAGGTGGTGGGTGGAACTAATTAATGTAAATACATGAGGTGCCTTTGTTTGACTGTTTTTTCATTACCTTTTTCTGTATTTCAAATACCTTTTTAAGGGATTAATATTTTAAAAGTCTGCTTGAACATATTTGTTAATTAAGCGTTATTCCTCTTACTCACTGTATTGTAGTTATGCTTATTGAATTAATGTTTTACTTTCAAATAACTGTTTTTAGTTTTCACTGATCCCATCTGAAAATTAGAAACCAGGATGGATAAACTCGGCTGAGCTATGATCGCTCGAGAAAGGTGACTGTTAAACGTCTCAAACTTTTGGTGGATCTTGCTCTGAAAACAACATGTTAGCAGTAGTTTTGGGGAAAGCTAAATGAAAGAACTTCAAATTCAGCTTAATCGTTGAGCCAATGGATTTTCCAAGTGCTTTGATGTTAATGGCTACCATGTAATTTTAAAAGATAATTTAATAATGAATCTGAAAAGTGCCATATATTTGAACATTCTCCTAATTGCCAAAATTCATGTTTATTAGGTAGATTGTACATCAACTGATACATGATGAAGTAGTAGCTATACCGTATACTCACGCCTATGTATTTCTGGTGAAAATCCCCAAAATATTTTGGCCTTTACATCTGCTGCAAAACTGCTTCCTTTTGTCAACCACACATTTTAAGACCATTTTAGATAATGGAAATAAAAAAAACTCTGGTCTTGATCTCTATTGATGAAAGGAGTTAAATTACAGGGTTCTATTAAAGCCCAGGGGGATTGCTGACATGGGGTAAAATAGAGTAACATGGGATTGCTGCTTGGAGCTGGGTGACAGACTAGCCATTTGCCCACAACTCTTATCTTAGAGTGGCTTACAGTTAGATAACATCAACTTCCATTCTTTATGACTGAGTAAGCGGCTTTAAATTTACATAAGAGGAAAGACAACATTGGTTTCCTCCTCTCCCACGATGCACCGGGTCACCAGTTCCAGTTTTGCAAATGCCCTTTTTTTTCTTTGAATTGCTTGAACCAGTCAACTATTCAGGAAACATGTTGGCACTGGGTATGATGTAGGTGTATGAAGACATATGGCACAAGCTGTGACATTGAAAACAGATTTTCAGCCAGAAATGGAAAAATAACTTCAACAGTATACTATTACACCAGTTAATAATAATAAAATATTGGATAGTTTCTTATAAAGTTCTGCAATTTCAATCTGAAAAACTAGTTTGCGAATTTGATGGTTACAAATATTAAAGAATCATTGACATACCTCTCTGAATACTGCAGCAGTATCTGGCGAATGTGATTTACTGATCAATGCCATCGGTAAACTATTGAAGGCACCCGATATTTTCCAAAATGAGAAAGGAGCGAAGTTTGGAATTCATAGGCACTGTGTCTGCCTTTAATTAAAATTGCCCAATTCTGATATATTTTTTCAAATAATTGGCATTTTGAACAATTATATTGGACCATATATACATCACACACATGCAGTTGTGATTTGATTCGTCCAAAGACCGGAATAGGGCTACCCATTTAAACTAAGCCATAGATAATCACCAAATGTAAAAGGGATTACTATAAAAAATCAGCCAAAACCAATTTGATCAACTGTGGGTTGAGAAATATATTTGGTCAAACATCTTTATTTGACCAAAATCTAGCAGGGTATTTAATTCTAAAACCAGAAACATTTATTTTCCACATCATGTGCCACTGTACAATATCACCAATAAAGGGTAGAAATGCATATGTTGTTTTCTGCTTGGTAATATCTAGCTTTTTACTGTAATCATTTGAAAACCATCTCAGATATATTTTACGAGATCCTACCTAACCTGTCCCCTACAGAAAGTACCTTATCCCCTACCAAACATAACTGGAATAGTATTATCTAGTCCATGATGGTTTAGGGTGAGGGGACAGTATTATCTAGCCCAGGGTGGTGGATAGTATTATCTAGTCCGGGATGGTTTAGGGTGGATGTAGTATTAGCTAGTCCAGGATGGATTGTAGTATTATCTAGTCCTGGGTGGTTTAGGGTGGGGGTAATCTTATCTAGTCCAGGGTGGTGGGTAGTATTATCTAGTCCGGGATGGTTTAGGGTGGATGTAGTATTAGCTAGTCCAGGATGGATTGTAGTATTATCTAGTCCTGGGTGGTTTAGGGTGGGGGTAATCTTATCTAGTCCAGGCTGGTGGGTAGTATTATCTAGTCCAGCATGGATGTAGATTTATCTAGTCCTGGGTGGTTTAGGGTGAGGGTAGTATTATCTAGTCCATGATGGTTTAGGGCACAGGTGTCAAACCGGTTCCATGGAGGGCCGAGTGTCTACAGGTCTTTGCTCTCACCTTGTTCTTGATTGATTAATTAGGTCACTAATTGGTAAGGTTCTACCCTCTACTGGTTGTTTAGGTCTGAACTGGGAACTAATTTAAATGAAAACCCAAAAACCTGCATACACTAGGCGCCCCATGGAACCGGTTTGACATCCCTGGTTTAGGGTGAGGGGACAGTATTATCTAGTCCAGGGTGGTTTAATATTTGGTTGTGGGTCTCATGTCCTATTCCTTGCTATACTAACTTAAAATGACCAAATAAAAATTTACAACAAAAATGTGCCATTCTTTAACAGTTCTCCACAAAGTTGCTAAAAACCACCAGTTCCAACAGCGGCCATGCACAATAGACTGGACCTGGATGAGTGCTGGATAAATGTTTGTATGCCTAGATTAACAGTCATAATCCCTTACCCAGCTTTAATTTATAAAGCTGGGTCTCTATAAGACAAATAAATAGGTAACACATATTTAGGGTTCATTTACACATACAAGACATGCATTTTCAATTATATCTACATTATATTATATCTACCTTCCTTAATCACACAGTTGAAGTGCAAAACTTAGAACAAATCTCCCGATATTGTTCAAGTGCGTCCCTTCCTTACAGTCTTTTTGTTGTTTAAAAGAATCACTGATCTGTAGATGACTGGATAAAACAAGGTTTTTCGTTCCAACGTGTCACCAGGTATTCCCAACAGGACCTGGAAACGTTAGCCTGGTGAAGTCAGACTGGATGCCAAAGACCCCTCACCATGTCTCAACAAACAGGAGTGTGGTCCTCAGGCATAGCTGACCGTGCCCTCTTATTACATTGGACATCTTGTTCAGACTGTCTGTCGTGCTTCCGCATAGATCCAGATCCATCTGTAACCAGAACGTATGTTCAAGTGTGTTCCTCTCTAGATAATGTCATGATAGCTAACAACAGGGAAGGAAGACTCACTCGCTAGATGAGGACCAGCATGTTCCGATGCAAACCTCGTCAGAGTCGACTTCTGCCACTGAGACGAGAGCATTTGTAAGAAAATGACATGGTTATTAAGAGCCATTTTAATTGCCAAAATAAAAAACACAGGATAGCTCAAATCAAAATGGCTGCCACCTACAGGGATCCATACAGTCGTTTTACTCATGAGTAGAAACAAAAGAAAAATCTAAGAGAATGTCACAGACTAGAGACGCACTACCCTATCTACAGAAAATGACTTCCAACTAAATAAATGTGAGTACTCACAATAAACTTCTGGACTCCTCGGAGGCCATTGAATCTGAGGTAAGTGATGTCTCCCTTGTCCTTGCCGCTGTCCAGGTCAGTGGTGTAGATCTGCTTGATCCCGGCTCCTTGGATCAGAGGTATGCATTCATCACATGGACACTTAGTCACAAACAGCATGGTGTTCTCCTCCTGGCGGATCTCGTCACACCTGAAAGGGACAACAGGCGCGAACCCACGTCATAACTCACGCAACGATTCATTCCAGAATCTCCGCCGTCCCAACACGGGCTTCCACATCTCGTGTCCTCTCGGCCACTCTACGCCGTTAAGAACCGGACAGGTTGAGCCCTTGTTTTTTCCTGCTTACCTGAAGCTGAGTGCGTTCTGCTCGGCATGGATGATGTAGCGATATTTCCTCCTCTGTCGGTCCTCCTGTTTGGTATCCATCTGTGGGTACTCTCCATACTCTGAGCCCACGGGATAGGCATTGTACCCACAACCCACCAGGTACAGACGTCCAGTGCCGTCACAGCCAGCCTGAAATAGTTTGACACAGAACGCGATAAAGGTCACTTTACCAGCCAAGTTGTTCATTCCATTTCTGCTTTAATAACCACGATGAAAGAGGAGTATATATTAATGTTCAGTTACAAAAATACAGCCAAAGAAACATCTCACTCACAGATTTCCCTTCTGCCCAAATGACAGCACCAACACCAATCTTAGGATCCTCTAGAAGAGCAACAAGCAAGAAACACTTTTAAACACGTTGCCAGTTGGCCGATTTCCAACATGAGTTCTATTGTTTCCAGTCTTCAAATATGTTGAACCACTACATATTACAGCGGGCATTAAACACGAAAAGACGGTTTATGACAGTTCCATCAATAATATTTGTTTCTTGACTGACTAAACGAGCAAAATAGTCAATGTGAATCCCCACGATATGTGGTTGGCATGTGACATTTACCAACTTATCTGACCTGTTCTGTAGGCCAATAGTCTGGCCTGTATTGTGCAGTGTCTGGCGGTCTCCTGGGACACGCCCGGGGGTTGGGATGACTCTGAAGCGGTAGGCTGGGAGTCCTTCCAGTAGAAGCCATGCTGGAGAACAGGCAGACTGGCAGCTACTGACGCCAGAACCTCAACCAGATCTGTCATTTTCTGGCGCAGATTGGAGAAGTACGGCTCCATGCAGAAGTTCTCAAGACCTGGAGCAGAACACTGTGTTAACCACATCTAGTATAAAGTTAACAGAACCGGCTAATGGAATGGAAGAGCCGCCTGATGAATGGACCTTTAAGTACCGTCATGGGAACGTTTGTACTGAATTAAGCCCAACTACCACTAGCTCATGACCGCTAGGAAATCATGATTGAACGGTACCGACCTATTTTGGCGAGAATGTCACGATGGTGCTGTTCCGGTAAGATAAGGAACTCTTGGGAGAAAGTGCTAATGTTCTGTCTCCTCTGCCTACAGAACAGGTCCCGAGTGTCCAGGCCGGGGTTGTCCCCAGACATCCTCTCCACAAAGTCACACCCCAGAGAAGTCTCCATCACAAACTGCTGAAGGCCAAGGGCCAGAGGCTGGACCGCTACACCAATGTGGGGCCGGCTGTTGGATTTGAGCTTCTCTGACGCAATTGCGTCCAGCACTGCTTCTTGGGAAATGGAGTCCATTCCGTTAACTCCCACTGATAGACTCATCTCCGGATCGCCAGGCCAGAAGGAGATACGGCTTACCCCGACTGAAGATGACAGACCAGGAACAATAATATACATGTGAACTATGTGGCCTGTATGTTCTAGTCTTCACATGTGCGGCAAATCTAGCAAAGTGAGCATTTGGAATTTCCACACTAATTAAGGCTTGATGTCAGGATTAATGCTGGAGTTAGAATTTGTGTTATTCTTTATAGTCAGAATTGAAATGGGTATACGTATTTTTCCTCAAAAAGTAATTACAGGTATAATAGATCCCAAAGAAACATGCAAAATGAAAACATCTGGAAAACCAAAAAATATATTTTAGGCTTAAGGGTTAGCTAAGGTTAGCCTGTGTGTGAGTGTGTGTATTTTACCATTGATAAGCATTTTGAGGCAGGTGGCACAGGGTTTCCTAGAAAAGTAGAGTTCTGATGAAGCCAGCTTGGGACCATGTCTGATCACAGCTACCTGCCCAGCATGGAGCTCAGAACCAGAGCAATGAAGACCCACCACCTTCTGGTCTCGGACCACCACCAGGCCTGTACCCCGCGTCTGTCACAAAGAACCATACAGAGATGAGGAAGAAGTGATGATGCTCTATAGGGTCATATATTGACATCTATTTCCTTACAGAACCATCTGTTCATTTTGGGACAGTAAGTATTGTTAACCTTTTTAGTCTCCATACACGTAGAGTTCAGATTTTAAATTAATTAATTTCCATGCTTAAAATATTAATTGTCAGCTGTTATTTAAATAGAATATTGGTAGATATTGGTTTTCAATCACTGTCTGAAGTCAGCAACCCAGAGACATCCACTGACACCAGGCTACTCATGTGATGCCCGCCTACTCCTGTGATGCCCGCCTACTCCTGTGATGCCCGCCTACTCCTGTGATGCCCGCCTACTCCTGTGATGCCCGCCTACTCCTGTGATGCCCGCCTATTCAGTTCAGCAGCCACCGAACCCTGGTCTTGTACTCTCACAACAAACTGCAAGGAATTGACCACAAATATCTTCAAATACAAGTGTACAATGTAAATGTTTACATCTTTGCATAGTTTGATATACAAAAGGTGGTGTATTGAGCCAAAATAAGCAAAAGTGCATCCCTAATAGTAATTGAAAGAAAACATGTAACAGCCTATGACATACAAAAACATTCTTGTTTACGACTTCTTTTTCCTCCCTGGGGAACAGTTCCATCCATAGGCTCAGCAGGGTGAAGAGGTTAGCTTTGGACAGTCTGGGTCCATGACCTGAAAACACAGCATACAAATACAACATAACAGGCTCCTAAACGGTGGAGCAGTCTACGATGCTCATATACTGCCAATGCCAAGGCAGACCACAACAGTCTAGATTTGAGGCTTGATGTGTCAATTGCTTACGTGTGGCTGTTGCAAATCGGATATGAGTAATTCATAGAAGGAAACATGGGACACACTTTCATTTTTGCTCCACAGAAATATGATATTATTGATTTATACTCCTCGTGTCCACGTATCAGTCTTAAATCGTATTGATTTACAAAAAACTGCAGATGTGACATTCCATAATAATGTTTTATTAAGGATCTAAACCCAGTGTCCTGTGTGTGGCAACATTAAACACATCAGCAGGATACGCTGGCAAGCAGTGAACTCGCCAGTGAATGACTCGGGTCTTACCTAGTACTTCAGTGTTGGTAAGTGTACCCGCTTCCTTAATATCACGATATTCGGAACATTTACATGAAGTTGCACACGACGGGTTCAAATCGTGGTTCTTCTTTACGGCATCTGCTGTTTCCATTTAAACAGCGGAATGCCAAATGAGAAGGCAAATAACTATGTTGTCACTGCCACAAAATCAGTCCTAGTACTAAGCTTTTGCCCATAACTTCTGACGTAAACGGGAGGATGAAAATGGACCTGTACCTAACCCGGAAACGGAACGTCCATCACAGCCGGCATCTTTTTACGTCGTACTAATTCGCATGTATTTCAACAAGCAGAGACGTTAAAAATGTATTCGGTTCAGTTGCGAAATATTCAGCAAAACGGAAAAAACTATATGTAGAATAAGGATGGGAACCCGAGGCTTTGTTTCGATAAAAATGCTTAATTTCTTGATGCTTTCAAACACAGCGCACAGCAGCGACACCTGCTGGACAAAACGTCCTATGACATGTTTTATTTAGATGCCTTGTATAACCGGAGCAGCACTTCGTTTCGTGAGGTTCTAGGCCTACAGCACTTTAGTCAGTCGTTATCGTTGCATTCGAAGTCATTTGAAAAATGAATGAATAATACATTCGGACAAATAAAAATGCTATATATATATATATATAGCTCAGTGGTAGAGTGCATGCTTTGTATGTATGATGTCCTGGGTTCAATCCCCAGCTTTTGCCCAGGTCGCCGTTGCAAATGAGAATGTGTTCTCATTTGGCCTTCCTGGTTAAATAAAGGTCAAATTAAAAAAAGAAATGAGAGGGTCAATTGTAGTACACTCCTGGATTCAAGAACGGTTTTGCAAGGGGATTACGACACTACACCATCGCACATGCAATGTAAAAAAAAAAACACCTTAACCTTTTCCAATGCATAATCCAGCACTATAGAGAATAATGCATTTCTTTATTTCAAAGCGGTAGTGCATGTCTTGCAAGATGACAAACCTTTAAAAATAGAGCCACCAGAACCAGGTTCTCTCAAACCAAAAAGTTTGCAAAACTTAAAAAAGGAATGTAACGGCAGAAAAACAAAATACTTATCAAAATTATTTCTCACAGTTCTTACAGAAAAGAAAGTATTAAATTCAAATGCAGTACAAATCGTCACTAAAGATAATGTTGTGATAAACATTCCAACGTTCAGATAATTATTCTAAGCAGCGTTCAGTGTTTTTTGGAAGTGGGTATGGTAATCGTAATCAACAATTTGTAATAGTACATTTTCATAAAATGCCATTAGTAACAATAAAATAATGTTTACACGTTTCACATGGCCACCATAGATTTTCTCTTGAAAACCAAGACATGTCGACTTAATTTCATTACAAAGCCTAACCAACCGGAATTAATACTGACTAGCTCTGGTCTACTTTGCCAATCCACAGCACACAACAAATCGTTTTTGTAAAACCATACTCAACATAAGCACAGGCCATGAACTGGAAGCTAAATAGAGGCCACAGTAAATACATCACACACTAATAGTGTCCTGCACTGCAGGTTGTGGTAAATTACCAAAAATATGAATTCATATATTGCATATAGTAATAAAAAAATATGAAAACTGACTTCTTAAAAATGGAGATTGCCTGAAAGCAATGAGACCAATATAACATTGCAATCTTCAACTTTGTGGTCCAACTTAAGCTTGATCGATCGTCCTCCCGTGAAACTGATGTCCAACACTTATCTCTTGGCAGTCTAATGCCATCAAACAGGACTGTAAACATGCAGTGGCAGACAATGACCTCAGATCACTGTTTTGACTGGCATTCTATCCTCTCCACAGCGCCACCTGCCTTTGTGGAATATGCAGAAACTGGCTACAACCATCAGGCTAATTTATCCATGCCAGAACGTCTTAACACATTCCTAATGTGGAATAATAGAGACCTTGTTCAAGCTAGCCGTTTCCGTGATCCCACCAGTTAATACCTAACCAAGTAGTATCAAACGAAGCCAGTTCTTGCTCGTTCTGTCCTTTTCCTTCCTTCGGGGCTTATTAGTGGTTAGTTCTTGAAGGCCCCACAGCGGCTGGCTCTGCAAATGAACTCTTTTAGCATGTTGCCATCGACCTGCCAGAAAGCAGTAGTCTGGGTCACCGCCGTCAGGTGGTTCACACAGAACTTAAAGCAGAACTCCTCCAGATCCTATAGGGAAGACATGGCACAGCTCCAGTATGCACACAGGTAAACAGTACCGTGTCAATTTACATAGACAACTATAATGAACATCATGTGATTAATGACCACAATGACAAAGCTAATGACTTTAATACAAGACTCCAGACAAATCTGCTAACGAGTCAGCATCTGTGCTATTAGTAAGCCTTGGTGGTGACACTGTAGTTACCTCAGCGTCGTATCGCACGGCAGCAGAGAGCAGAGAGAAGGCGTTCTCCACAGTGATACCTCTCTTTATTATGTGCTGACACAATCTCTTCAGACGGTTCTCACAGTAGGATGTGGCCAGGTCCAATAGGCCTGCAACAGACAGGTATCGCACTCATCTTTACAAAAGAGGCTGTAGCTGGTCATTTGGGCCCTGTATAAATCTTTACTTCTGTCAAACTAACCAATGGCATCCTCTGGGGGCAGGTCTACATTATCTGTGTAGAGGAACTCCAGAAAGGAGCGGTAAACTGGGTAGGAGAACTGGTCAATCTCGATCACCTCCTTCATGTCCTCCGTCCAGTGGGATTGGAACATGGAGCGGAAATGTTCACACCTAAAAGAATCCATGAAACAGTACATACATGTATGTATATGTATGTATGCATGCATGTATGGGCAAGACCAAGCAAATCCAATAGAACAGAGGAGACTCAAACTCCACACACCAGTGGGTTCAAATACAGCCCACTGCACTTTCAGCAAAAACCTTCATTTCACCCCCACTGTCTAACAAAGCATAAGACGCCTCAATAGAAAAAAGCATAAACAAAGTGAATATCCTAAAAGGTGTTTGTGCTTGCTCATGTGGAATAAACATTTGTTTTATGAAATATTTATTTTAGGGCGTTTCATGGTTTTATGGATCAAGGACATTGATCCATCAGAAATATTGTAATGAGAGCAAGTTCTAAACCAGCGGTGAGCTGGAATTGAACCCATGCTGCAGCAGCATAGGTGCACCGACGGCTTCCAGACTAGTGTGCCGTACTAACCAAAGGAGCAAGTACCTTCTACAAACATAGACATACCTGATCTTGAGAACCGCCTTATGCACATGGATGTATTTTCCATCCACACAGAACTTTAGATCAGCTGTCTCCGGGCTGTCAAACTCTTTCCTCAAAGACTGGGCCACAGTCAGGAAGTCATCATGCTCTAGCACAAAACACAGGACACAAGGCCTTAGCTAAAAATCACAATTTGTGTGTGTGGGGGGGCGAATCGAGTACAGGGGTCTCCAGAACCTTCTACTTAAGAGCTCATAGCGATTGCCAAATGAATTAATGAACAAACATGTGTATTGGTTAAAATTAGTGAGTCAATGAAAACCAAAAAGGGTCAAAATGAAGTTCAAATGAGAACAGTTTGCGGCATCCAACAGGTAGGATTGCATTTGGCTAATCACCTTGACGTTGAAATGGGAGAAGTGCATCTAAGAGTTCAGTAGGTGTAGCTCAGCTGGATGTAAAATGGATGGCCTTGCTACAGTCAGTCACTCTAGGTGAGAGCATTGCTAAATAACTCATGTAAAACGTACTTGAGCTGAAGCACCTGTATTACATCTCCAGCTAATTTACTCACGCTAAATCATTCTCCTACTCATGTTACAGTACTGTTGCCGTCAGACTGTTTGTAAATAATTTGTATAATTATATTTAGGATGCGATAGTGCCAATTCTTTGATAGCAGTACTAGAAATTACAAATTGAAAAAGAAAAAAATAATAGTTTGGATTTTTGACACACTGATTTCCTGTTCTTGGGTCAGTTCTCTCAGTTATTTTGTGTCATGTGACTGTTGAACAGAAAAAGAAACAAAACATTTAAAATTGGTCGAAAAGTTACAATTAAGTCCCAAATACCCATAGACAGCAGCCTCCACATCACAGACGGTGTGGCGAAGCAGCCGAAGACGTCGTCCGTTGAGGAGAAGTGTGTGAGGAAGGGCAGGACGACAGACTGGCCCCTGCACTGGCCCCACATATACACCTGACCACTCTGGGTCTTACTGGCCGAGGTGTGTGTGGAGTGACACGCGGCGATCTCCACTATCCTGCTGGGGGAGAGTGTTAAACAAACACACATCAACATTCCCTCCACCAATTAACGTGTTAGTAGTAATATCGTTAATCTCTTCTTACAGTTAATGTGACTGCCACAATGATATATTATTGATTGAAAACTGCATAAATCTGTTTGGCTGGTACATTCTTTCATCCACAAACCACCTTGGTTGGTAAGCCAAAAAATAAATGGAGACCCTGCAGGAAACTGCTAACCTCTCTGTTTCTCCATGGATACCCAACTCATTCTCAGGACCAAAATAGTTGGTACAAAACAGAGGCCTTACAACTAAATCGCTAAAATCCTTAAGAATCTCCTCCAAATGTAATCCTAATCAACTGGTTTTTGGAATTTTGGCAAAAGGATCCGTTCTATTTGTACCTAAAGATAAAGGCCACCTCCCTCCCTCAAGCCAGCCGGCCATCCTCTATTGTAATTATGCTTCATTGTACGACACAGACAATGGGACCTCAGAAAGACAGATTAGTCTAGATGTAGTGTTTGAGCCAGTGTATACAATACCGCCGTAAAGCAGTTGAAACCCGCATAGGATAAAATAAAATGGAAACCGTCGCCCTCTGAACTGCTACAGTGTGAACTGCTGCTGTGGCAGGTGATAACAGCCACACGCGCACCATCGCAATCCTGTGTGTGTTCGTGTTCCGTCTCACCTCTCCTTCTCGGTCATGATCTGTACTGGGCTCAGCTGGTTGCTCTTGTTTCCTGTACCCAGTTGTCCGTAGGTGTTGGCCCCCCAGGCAAACAGCAGCCCCTCATCTGTCAGGGCGAGAGTGTGGGCGTAGCCGGACGCTATCTGTAACATGAGAACATTACATCAGATGTGAGTAGACCAGACAGGCAAAACGGAGGCGGTGGTGGTAGTGTCCAGTCTAACCTGTAGTACACAGCGGCCCTGGAGTGTTGCCAGGCGACAGGGCGTCAGCTGATTGCCGTTGTTACCGACTCCGAGCTGGCCGTTCCCGTTGTAGCCCCAACCAAACACCTGCACCCAATACACAGTCTTAAGCAGTATCCTCCTTCATAGGACGCATTGGAGCGCTTTCATATCACTGGACCGAGAGGGAACGATCTGATTTAAAGATGCCCTCCCCGTGGGGTTAGTCTCTCACCTCCCCGTTGTCGAGCACAGCCATGGAGGATGTCTGTCCACAGGTGATGCCCGTCACCACTTTACCCTGCAGGCAGTTGGTCACCCGGCGGGGAGTCGGCTGATTGGCTGTTGAGCCTGAACCCACCTGACCGCAGTTGTTGTAACCCCATGCAAACACCTAGTGAACACAACCATACACGGTCAATTGTGCGCATTCACAACATGAATGGATCCTAAAACATGGCAAACCACTGGGTACAGGACATTTTAGTCTGTTCTAATTTAAAGGGAACTGTTCCTTTTAAAGCGATAAGCAATCTATAAATCAACACTTACAACAAGAGCCATTAATAACTAGTATTTGAAAAGCAGCGGTCATTTCTATGTCAACCTGTTGCGTAGTGTGTAAGAATCAACCAGTGTGCCGTGGTTAGAGACATTCAGCCCGCAGAGCTTCTACTTTCCCGGCCTGCTGCTGGGATGACTATAAACCAATTAAGGAGACAGGAAGCCATGACACCAGAAGAGAAGCCCCTAATTAGCCGTGGTTATAGCTCGAACATACATTACAGGTTTACATTGAAAGGTATAAACTTTTTTACAAGGAGCACATCCGATCCTAAAGCAACAAATCTGGGCGAGTGTATTCAATTGTTGCAATAGATTTTTTTTCTCTAAGCAAATCTCTCCCTTTTAATAAAAAAGGAATGTGTGTTCTGTAATAAGCCTAATTCAAATAAATAATACACGGTTGTTCTAACTATGTTGGTTGTGTAGCAGTTACATTTGCTGCACTGACCTAATGTTTACTGATTAAGCAAAGGCAAATCCATTAGCTCCCATCAGCTGAACACACACAGACACAAGCAACATGCTGATAATTTATTTCATTTGCTAGATATCGTGATAGATTTCATTTTAAAGATAATAGTGGTCAAACAAGGTATTGATAATTTCAATAACATGTTTATTTGATAGTCTCATGCAGTGCCTGACATGTGAGATATGATTAATATGTTTTTCTTCACACGCCTCTCAAGCTGTCGAACTGTAAAAAACTGAATTTAAACAGTATTCATTCTCCTAAAGGAATACATTGACCACTGCATTTCATACACAACCCCTTGAAGCATATCTAGATTAGTGGTAACAAAAGGGCATGATATCTGAGCGGACACATATCCCCCCGCCTTCGCTCCCTTCACCTCTCCATCCTGTGTCAGGGCCATGGAGTGATGTGAACCACAGGCCACTTCTCGTATCTTCTTGTTCTGCAGGTTGGTTGAGACCAGGATGGGAGCCACTCCCTGGTTGGTGGTCCCGTTACCCAGCTGGCTGTAGCCGTTGTGCCCCCAGGCAAACAACTCTCCCTCTGAAAGACAAAACCCACCAGGTTATCATGGAGCTCAGAAAAATAGACAACATATCAAAGGGCCACTAGGTGAAGGTAAAATATGGCAGGTGGGCAGCATACCATCTGTGACCAGTAAGACGTGAGGCCCACTGCCATAGCTCAGGCTGACCACCTTCTTGCCACGGAGGAAGTCTAGTTTCTTAGGGACGATGGTGCTCTGGCTGTCTCCCGTCCCAAGGCAGTTGCTGCAGTTCAGCCCAAACACAAAGATCTATAGGAGATTACACACATATGGAAAGGGAGGTAATGAGGGAGAGCCAATTCACATTGAATTTCTAATTTCTGTACTATCGACTTCATTGGCCCAGTACATGGAAATTAATTGTGACATCACTATAAATAAATATACACAAAACCCAAAGTACATTGCGTAAAAAAACTGAAAAATACAAAGTTGGTACAACGGTCATTAATGCATCAGCTGTCTGACTGCTAAGGTCTTAATGTTTACTCAGTCTTGTCTGACTTCCAGGGAGTCATGGGGGTAAACAAAACTATAATGATATTCCATCTCGATGAAGTCTAACCTCGTCATCGTGTGTGATGTAGATGGCCTCATTGGCTGAAGTCCCGAAGACGCAGGCCTGTCTGATGCTGGCCACCTCAGAGGCCCCAAGCAGGGTGAAGAGGGGCCACTTCCCCACGTCGACCATGGCCGGGTACCTCACTCTGGATCTCCGTGGTGGGGGAGTTGGGCAAGGGCCCGGGGTGGGGATCGGTGCGGGAGGCACAGGAGGGGGAAGATTGGAGGTGGTGAGGCCACCAGTGTCCCTGCTAACATGTTACAAGACAACCATCAAAGACACTTGCCATGTATAACACACCTCATCTCAGTTCTGGGGCAGGGTCTCAAAAGCTTATGAATAGTTTTAATAAAGCCAAATCTCAAGATGTGTACAGTGAATAAATATTAGCAACACAAACACAGGGCAGTCCCATTTTGACAATATTATGGCTATATAGACAACTGACAGATCTAGAGAAATTGCTAGTTTGAAACGCTATTTAGCACATAATTACATACAGTTCTGTTATTTATCATACACGGTGTGAAGAAAGATGTTTTACATAACTTGGATAACCAAAGTAAGTTAAGTCCTCACGATAAACATGCGCAAACCCTAGCCTGCATGGGGCTCACATGAAATGAGGCTAGTAGCTAACATTAAACTGGTAAATCTGACAGCAGATGAAACATGAAATGCTCTAAATAGTTAGTTAGCATCCTATATGACTAGTCAGCTTACCTTCTTCCTTCAGGTAGCAAACTAGCTTGAGACATGTGTAACTGGTAGTACTAGTAGTAGTTGTACCAAGTTGAAGGATGTAAACGTGAAGGTCCCGTTCCGGTTGCTGCCTACCTATGAATTTAGCCTAACACGTAGCTATCCATATACGACGTAAACCAATGTAGCCAGTAATCAGTAGGTAGTTAATCATGTTTTAATAGCAAACAGATATCTGCTAGTTCGCGTTCACTCGCTAGCTGCCTACTACTAAGCAGCGTCAGCACGGTACAGTACCTAAAGCATCGATCCACCACCACCATATCATCAAGCAAACTGAGGAGAGAAACAAGAAAGACATTTAACAACAGCAAGAATATTTGACGACCTACCTCAATTAAATATTATTTAGATGCAGGGTTACCCGAATCAACTGTCGCGGTTTGTTGTTGTCGTCGCTTATGATATGTTATGTTATATTATATCTATATGTGTACCAGCGCGACAGCAGGAAGTGTTTTGAGTTCAGTTTGTGTAGTTCAACCTCCGGCACTGACGTCACTGGCACAACGAATGTGCGTCCGAATAGCTCCTCCGCGCGCCGGGTGAGCACAATTCATATATATATATATATATATATATATATTAGAAATACTTTAAAACCCATGCACACAGCCATAGTGGCATTTACAGTTTTTTTCTAAAAACAACGTATTACTTACTTTATGCCAATGAAACGTAGAATATGGTCGTTTGAAATGTTAGTCCTGGGGTGACTTGAAAAACAGCAAAAGATGAAAAAAATTATAAACAATAAAATACACCGGATGTCCACGTTTCTTTAATTGACAGGTGGGTCTCATTTAATTAGTGAATTGACACTGCAGAAGTAGTACATTTGCATCTTCATTAATCCCAAAATGACACGCCCCTAAATATGGGAAGACCGGTGAGTTGCCATGCTGAAACGCACATGTTTGTCAGTCTCTTTGGAGCAGGTCGTCTTTCACATGCTTAAACATGTTAGCTCCCGAAACAGCATGTACATGATATGAATCAACACATAACTTAAACAAAGCAACATTCTCCAGGACCAGAAGGAAGGGCTTGCCATCTTCATATAACCGCACCAGCATTTCTCAGGGTGGTGTCCCACAGACATCAGCATGGGGTTGTTTTGTTCAAAACGTGACTTCAACAGGTTTCCCACTGTGATTCTGATGGGCCTGGACTCCTCTGGAAAGTCCACCCTGCTCTACACATTCCAGAAAGGGGAGGTGATGAAAACGACCCCTACCATAGGCTTTAATGTGACAACTCTCAATGTGGACAACAACACAAGCCTGACCGTGTGGGATGTGGGCGGACAGAGCAAGATGAGGGTCAACTGGAGGTAAGGCTGCTGATATGGTATCATTGACTTTGTTTGTCAATTTCTGATGGTACCAAGTAGTACCATTAGGACCATATTCCATTAATATTAAAAGTATTCAACTAATAGTAGTATTAGGACCATTATTCAACTAATAGTATTCAACTAATAGTAATGCTAATAGTAGTATTAGGACCATATTCCACTAATAGTAATAGTATTCAACCATTAGTAATGTGAATAGTAGTATTAGGACCATATTCCACTAATAGTAATAGTATTCAGCTAATAGTAATGCTAATAGTAGTATTAGGACCATATTCCACTAATAGTATTCAACCATTAGTAATGCGAATAGTAGTATTAGGACCATATTCCACTAATAGTAATAGTATTCAGCTAATAGTAATGCTAATAGTAGTATTAGGACCATATTCCACTAATAGTAATAGTATTCAGCTGATAGTAATGCTAATAGTAGTATTAGGACCATATTCCATTAATTGTAAGTATTCAACTAATAGTAATGCTAATAGTATTATTAGGACCATATTCCACTAATAGTAATAGTATTCAGCTAATAGTAATGCTAATAGTATTATTAGGACCATAGTCCACTAATAAAAAAGCTTAAAATAACATATACATTCAGGGTTCAACCCAGGACTATGTTGCTATAGAACTGGAATGTAACCCTTTAAAACGTACATGGTTCTACTAAAATAGCCACATCATCATTAGCTGGACACAATTTTACACTATTTCTGTTATTGTCAGGTACTACCTGGAAGGGTGCAATGTACTGGTGTTTGTGGTGGACAGCAGTGACCGGGCCCGTATCAGAGAGGCCGATAAAGCTTTGAAGGTGATCCTGTCAGACGACAACATGAAGGGAGTCCCTCTGATGGTGCTGGCTAACAAGAAGGACCTCCCCAACTCCATGACTATCAGAGAGGTGTGTAAACAGCTGGACCTGCCACGTTATAAGCACCGGGCCTGGGAGATCCAGGCATGCAGTGGACTGGAAGGACTGGGTCTTAGGCAAGCCTTTCTCTCTGTAGCCAAACTTGTCAAGAAGGGCTGACCGGAGACAGGGCAGGTCGAACTGGGAGGGACACACAACCTGCTGGAACTGGATGTACACTGACCACATTAAGATCACCACTTGGACGCAAGCATGAAACTTTAGTCCAGGCAGTGGCGCGTTCAATAGGCCCACAGAAACAGAGTGACAAAGAGAATATGGTGCTATAATTGAAATGCAAATAATGGAAATGTGATTGTGGATGAACAAGGATTTTTTTTTATTCAATCATAGAAATTAACTGTTCAGCAAAACCTCAACGTTGTTGTTTCAGCATGTTCTGCGGTGTTGTCAACATGACACTTAATACTTGAACATAGAGCACTTTTGTTAGTGCGTCTGAAGTGTGCTGTAATACTGTAGAGGTTAAGGGGAAAGGTGAACTAAGATGAGCACGATAAATTGTTTTTATAACACTTTGAGTAATAAAATATGCCTACCTTAATGACAATGTGAGTAACTGGGCTTTTCTGTGTCGTTGGCGCGCGTACAATAGAGTTTAGAATTATGCTGATGTTTGACATACTCTGACATCATGTGAAACAAACACCAGTTTAGGGTTGATGTCTATATTTACCCTAGGTACAAGTTTTACCTTCCTGCCTATCATTGAGATACATGTACACGGCACAGCCTGCAGATGGAGATGCTGCAAAACAACCAACATCAGTTAGATAACGTGATAAGTTGGCACATGTTTTCATGCTAATTACATCTACAAATAAATTATGAACAGATCTCAGTTCTAAAAATGAGAATTGATGAATGTACTAATTCTGTGAAATTAAAGTAATTTTCCACAGATACTATTGAATCTTTTTTTTGCCCTGTCGGGTGTTGTGAAGTAGTTTGAGTGACAACCACGATTGCCACAACAAGATTCCAGGCACCACCACCCACACCCCGTTAAAAAAGACCAGATAGACCCACAGGTAGAGCCAGTTGTCAGTGTTGAGGTTGGGGCTTCCTACCAGCCAGTCTGGACAGAACGTCATCCAGCCTCCATACAGCTCACACACGCACAATGTGATTTGAATAAAGTGCCTGAAAAAAAGAAAAATAAATCTGAAATGTAAATATTTACCTTGTAGAGTCAGCATGACCTTTCGCCGACACATGTCCTTTCTCTGCCAACTTTGTGATATCCAGTTTGTCACTATGGCTTTCCTGATGGCAAAAACTCCCAAGAGGGTTAAAGGTCAGGACCTGTCTCTCTGCTGCATAACAAACTGTTTGCTCAGCTAGAAGTCACGTTGGACCAATGCGATTGGAGCTGCGACTACTGAGGATTGAACCCCAAATCCGGGTTGCTGTGACACCGGCAGCACCCGGGAGTAGGGTGACCACCTGCTAATAAGCCCAAGGGGGGACAAGGGGTATGTTTCTGAGGGACAATGTGGGACACAGCCTGGCGCGGCGGTGCCCCTAACCCACGGGCAAGATCACTGATTTCTAGCACATACCACCTTAAATTACATCATATTCCCCGCCATGTCTGATTGAGAAGGCCGTTTTGCACAGGTCACAAAAAGCGCTCTCGGTATCCCCCTCAGGGGCGATTCTAGGGTCAGAGCTTTAGGGGTGCTGAGCACCCAATGAGCCCCACTGCCACCACCCACCCACTTTTCACACAAAAACAAAAATGTCTATTGAAAAATAACAATCATTCTAACATTGGTTCAACTTACTCAAAAATCCCAATTTTTTTTTAAATCCTTTCAGAGTACCAGCTTATTGTGAGAGTTCACACAACATATTTCTTAATATTAGCTACTGCGTGTGGAATTTTACAATTAAAATGTTGAAGTCTAGCTGAAAATAAAAGTTTAAAAAATATTTCAAAAGGATGAGACAGCTGGTATGGGGAATTGAACCTGGGTCCGGTGGCTTCAAAGCCAAGAGCTGTAACCCACTACTCCAAAGAGGGATATAGCAATTAGAAAAAAACAGGTGATGACTGCGTTTGTGGCGGGTGGTGGGCCGGCCGGCCGTCCTGGAGTACCGGCCATTCTGTAATTCTCTAGATCACACAGATGGCCATGGCACCCACTACACAGGTACGCAGTTTATTTGTCGCGCTGCTGTTTTTCTTTCACGCTCTAACAGTTAATAAACAGAACTGCATGCGTCTTTCAGAAGAACATTATAACCGGCGTTACTTCTCTTATTATAAACACTTATTAGTGTACCATGGTGATTCAGGATACTGACACCAGTACTCACCGATATGGTAAAAGGTGTGACATAGCTTTGGAGCAACTAAGTTGATTGACAACACTACATAACGGGTTGGCACTCTGCGTGTGTTTCACGCTGGATGCCGTTCGTGCTGAGCGGTGCAGGTAGAGGACAAGTAGAAGAGGAGAGGATGACACCATTTGCTAAGCGGGGGTGTTTTTCATCCTTAACACATATATTTTAAATTACATACATTTTACCAGTGTGTCTGGTATGCACGTGCGTGGCTGCGTGCGCTGTCATGACAACGAAAAAGTTTTCAGCAGTTCAACTGAGGGGTGGGTGTGACAACAGTAGCGTGCTGAACTGTCAAGTGATGTTCGTTTGGCTGCCTGGGCTCGGGGATATATTATAGAGCGACCAACTTTTGAGCAAGCATTGATTACGCGTGACACGGTCTCAATTCGCGGGACGCATGAATTGGACTTCAAACGCTGTGCGTGCACGCGCTACGCAGGACGGGTGGTCACCCTACCCGGGAGGCCGGTTCAACAACACAAAGTCTCAATGACAAGTTTACTCATGGTTAAGCAGTTAATCTGATCAGAATCATCCAGGCTGGGCGAGATGTGTATAAGAGAAAACGTGTCTCTGCTAGGGAGCCGTTTCAGTGCCATAATCCTAAACTGGACATCACACATTTCTTGAGGGAAGCAAAATGGTGTATGAATAATTGTACTTGTGGCATACAGCAGGACTGAAACATAACAATCAAGCATACTTTGTACCAAAGGATCGGTGTTACCTGTAGTGTTTGTCCTTGATAATGGCATAGACGAGCACCAGCGCCAGCAGGCTGTCAAGGAAAACGGTTAGCAGTTCCAGGGCCACTATGGTGGGGTCAGAATGGAGCCATCGCCCGTCTGCCTTCCCATACTCCTTCCCTACAGTCAGACAAATCATTTGGGTTACAAATGACACAACTCTGGTTGGTCTCACCAATGACATTGCACACAACATTTAAAAATGTCCTCTTTACGATGATCGAAAGCAAAATGGACATCACAGAGTCAGGACAATGTGCATAATTTAATGGAATGGAACAATACATTTTCATTACTGCCTACAACGACCATGAAGTGATTACATATTGGACATGCAATGGTTAAATCAGTTGGTCAGATGAATATGGAAATAATGAATATGAATTATGTATAAAGAATTATTCTGAAGCCCCTAAAGATCTATTAAAGGTCCGGTAATTTGTAATACACAGAGCACAATTGATACACTCTGAAGGAGCAGATCACGATAGAACCTGTTTGTCAGATATGGATTTTATTCACTTGGACAGGATGAAATCATCTTGATCTAGTGGTTAGAACGTTAGCCCTGGAGCATTTGGTACGGTTTCTGATCTGACTATCTTTCATGATCTCTTTCGTGAGCCAACAACTGTTTGCTTAAATACTGGTTTGACAGAGCTTCCTACGTTACCAGCTTTCTGAAAAACCCATTGGATGAAGTCAAAATTACCTGGAGTTTAACAAAGACAAATAGTGTGGAAGTGGTGATCAACTTATAGATAAATCAATACAATAATAAAAAGAATCTGTCATCTGACATTATTTTTAAAGCTTGCTTTTTTGCTGTCAGTGTTGGCCCCAGGCAGTGTTGCTAACTTAGGTCGCTATATTTGGCGAGTATTCAGACCCCTCCAGCGACACTTTCAAAAAACTGACTAGTGACAAATCAAACTCTTTTTTTGGTGTTATTGGAGACTTTTGGAGAATCTGACATGAAAGCGCATATTGTTTTGTTATGTTTTACTGTGACTTGTTGTAGGCTCCTGGTGGACCATAAGGTTAAAATACGGTTCCAAGCCCTGATAAAGGGGGTTGGAATTGTGACATCAAAAAACTGGAATCGACAGAACAAAGTTCATTTTCTAGTTCTAAACATATTTAGGGTGACTTATACACTGTCTGTTATGCAAATTAGGCGATGATGTCATTTAACGACTTCTATCACTGGTTATTGGAGAGCCAATAGCTACTTTACTATCTAACGAGATGGCAACACTGGCCCCAGGTTACCCTATATTATCCATGTCGACCCCAAACACCAATGCAAATCTCAAATACACACACATATATATATACACACACACCTCACTGCACTATATTTATTCCGTTTCTCATATTATTATTATGGAAATTACATAAATGCGTGGATTTCGCTTTCACGTACTTACAGGGTTCTGCAGCAATACTGTCTGACGTTGCAACGGTTCCAACAAGTGACATGTAAACAAACGGTCCTTCCTGTCAGAACAAACACTGAGTCAACAAATAAATAACTTGAGGGGCTGCACATTATCGATCACTCGCAAAGCACACACTTACCAAAGTAATGTGAACAATCGCATCGTACAAGAGCCACACAAGCACCCATCTATCGGTTCCAGAGCATTTCTTCCCCAATATTTGGGCAATAATGTAACCCACGACGAACTGTAGGGCGCAGGCCAGGAGAGAATAACCCGTAATGGGGGTAAAGAAATGTGGGATTTCTTTCTCAAACACAGGATCCATTTTTCATGCAAGGGTAAAGTCTTTCAACCATGCGAGTACACTTTGAACCAGAGATATCCGCCCAGGCCAACCAATCGCGGTTAAGTTCATTCTTCTTCTACTACTTCTGTACCACCAACTGGAGTATTGCCTCATTGGTTTGGAAAACAAAACCCGAGATAATCTAAACTTGATCAGGCAATGTTCTTATCCCACATAACTAAATATTAAATTTAATGAAGTTCTCCCCAAATACCTTCGGACCAGAATGACGAGCCATATTGCTGGTGACAGAATGGGCCTGGCACAGCCTCGTTGATGTTGAATATTGCATTTCTTGTTGTCTTGGTATCTCAGGTTAAATACCTGACTGTTTAACTTCCAACGGGAAGTGCAACAGAGAAATAAGCCAAGTAGGCCTACTGATATACAGATGGAGGGTTTATTCATTCAACCTTTACATTAAGGTAATTAGAACAGCTCCCTGAATGTAATAACGTGTTTCTGAAGTTACAATAATAAAAGGACAGTAAATCAATGTAAAAGAACGCCTCTCACTAGTCCAGAAAGTATTGTTTCAGGAAACAATGGATGGAAGTTGAAAGAAAACTACTGACACATGAATAATGTTTCATGGGCGGGGCAGGAGGTTGTCTGGCAGTTATTATTTGTAGCAGCAGACAGAACCGTGTGCTCTGGCCCTTCTGTTCTATACAGACGACTAGAGAGCTCCTCAAATCATCTCTCTCCCTTATCGTGTGTGTTTGAGACAACGAAATAGAAAGGGATAAAGATAGCTGGCAACGTGGAGAGAGACGGGTACAGGCGTGTAACAGGTTTGGGAATAAGGAGCAGATATATCCACTCTACAAACCACTGGGATTGAGAGTCCTATTACAGTGGTGTCAGGATGGGACTCGGAGTAAGTACGGATGACATTTCTAACTGCCCAGATATTTATTTATTCTTTGATTGATGTACACTTATGGAAAAACTGTTTATTTTTGTTGTGGTGGAACATTCTGAATTGAAGTTAAACGCTGATTAGTGAAATAGTTTCAATAATACCATACTTTTTGGTTAGGTCTGTGTTCCCTCTGTCACTTCTGATATAGGATGATCACAAATTGATCACAGTGTTTGATTAACCAGTGGTCAGGCAAATTATTCATATTTAATGCGCTAATTCCACAGGTGTGAAAGCAAGTCAGCTACTCACTACTGTTTAAATTGTAGTAATTTAGCATACACTTATTCAGAGCAGAACTTACAACAATGTTTTTTTATACAGGAACTCGGTAGGAATCTAACAACCGCCATTATTTAACAACAGAACCACATATGATATCATTAACATGTTTTAGCACGCCGTTTTGTTGCCCATAACCCCAACCATCTGCAGTTAGTTTCGCTTCGGGCAGATATAAATTCCACATGGCTTAGTTTGTATTTGTTGCTGAAAAGAAACGTTAGAAAATATTTTTTTGGTGCTGGTGCAGAAATAATAATCAGTTGACATTTGATTTGGGGACTTACCACCACAATGAGCACTTAAAAACCCTATGTAAGGGATGATGTGTGGATAGATTGCTAGACAAGATTTCCTTGTTGACGGAAAGAAAAGTGTTAAGCTCCATGGATTATTTCGCAACTGTGAGTTTCCCTGCCCTCATCTCCTCTCACACTTTCCCACTTTGCTACATTCTAAATTGAAATTACAATCAGTTTAAACGTTTTTATGCAACACAACAGCCCTGTTGAGTATGTTGCTAAGCGTATATTGCTATGCTAGCAGGCCAATCCACCTAATTCAGCCGTGACAAACAATATCCTCATATTGTACTATAGAATCCAATTTGCCATGGTGGGTTGAAATGGGTCATTAACAGGTTAACATGCCGAATAAAATGTGTGCAAAAAAATACTGTCACAACATATTTCAACTCATTTTTTCTTTAATATGCACAAGAGTTGAAAGAAAACATTGTGAGCCACCTTAAAGAGATATGGATTCTAAAATTTATAAAAGGTAAGACAATCAGAGGCCAAAATGCTATCTGTTGCTTTTTCTTCTTTAGTACACGTTTCGTTAGCAAGTAAAAATCTTGCCAAAAAGCATAAGCTTGTATCAGTTTCTGATACAAGACAAAAATTCCATTCTTTAAAGTGGCTCTTATTCTAGGTGTCTCTAGATCAATGGCTGTACACACCTGCTAGACTTTGTTCATCATTTGTGAATGGCTAGTCCAAAAAGGTGTGGGCCGCTCCCATTAATTAAGCCCCATTCTTTCTCAGTAGTTAGCAGCCAAAACAACTACATTAGTCTAAATGTAATTTCCGTTTCCAGACCCGTCGCATAAAGACGCCCGAGGGAAACCAAGACTTAAGTCCACAGGAACGAGAGCGAGGAGAGAAAGCCCATTTTCAATCGTGTCATCGTTAACGATCACCTTAAAAACCAAATCTCCCTGTTAAACCTTTAACAGTAAATACAATATTACAGCTTTGCAAAGTGAGCTGACTGACTGCTCCACCAGCAGAATGCAGCTGCTTTGTACCCAACTTCAGAGAGTTCAGGAAACACTCCTAATTCGTATAATTAGATTTTGTAGCATATAGAACGAGAAAAATATGGAACAATTGTATGGCCAATGTACAACTACAATGCATCCATAGCTCTGAATTAGTGAAGCAAACATTGCTTTTACACACAGTAAGCAGAGGGAGGGAGACACAGACGTGTCTATAAGACTGAATAGAAAATGCCGATGTGAAATCTCTATAGATGAAACCAGTGTAACAATGTATTTTGCGCTCTCTCTCTTTCCCAAATATTACCTCACATTGGAGTCACTGAATTTTTCTGAAGAGGGGCGTGTCTGCTTCCAGGTCACCGACCACGCCTCTCAAGCCAAAGCTCCGCCTCAGCCAAGACATGCATACATCAGTGCTACAAAGTCTCACTTATCCATTTCAGTTTTCCTGTTCACATTGTCTTTGTTGGCGTTATTATTACTTTTTAAAAATATTTTACTTTAAATCCATTGGTTTTCATGATGATTTCACAACTAAAGGAGAGAAGGAATAATGTTCTAGTGGTGTGTCGAGTTCTGTCCAGTCCACATGGGCGTATGACAAACACTCTCAAATAGCCCTCCATCCTCAGAGGGAATGTTGACAGCGTTTGTCATGTTCTGCTCCAGAATCCTATGCAGTTCAATGAGTTCTGAATAGTCGACAGCCCTTTAGACGACGTCGCCAATTAGATTCAGGCAGCGATGTTCAACGACGGAGAGCTTGGTAGCTGTTCAGGGCTCAATTTGCTCTGAGGTTGAATGCCTTCAGTCGTAGTGTCCAACATGCTCCGATACCAACGAGTACCACAGACAGAATACACATCTTTAAATGAGAGATCACTCCTCTTCTTTGCTGATATGATTGGCAGAACGAGATCATAAGTCCATGCACACTAATGAATTCAGTGTCGTGTGTGTGTGTGTGTGTGTGTGTAAGAAAAGGAAAACAGCAAGTTTTTGGCAACTGCAGGAGAACAACAGACCATGGTGTAAATGTCATATCCCCCAGAACATTTAGAAGCATAGCCGTGGGAGACGCTTGAGAAAGAAAAGAGAGTCTGCTAATATGATCCTTTCTTCAATCTGTGCTCGAACTGGAGTTGTGGTTGTTTAGTGACTCCAAATGGTTGATGCAGAGGTGGTGGTGACTGGAGGTGGAGAGCAGCTGTAGAGTGACACCTACTGGGCGGAGGTTCGCCTTTAAAATTTGAACTCCTTGGTTTGCAGGTTGGTAGTGGGGTCAAAGTTGAACGTTCCACCCTGAGTGGATTCGGGGATCAAGGTGGGATCCTCATCGATCTATGGAAGGAAGACATTACTTTCACACATGGCTTATTGACTGTGCATACACAACTATACACCTACACAGGCAACCCACTGACAAAGAGAAACGGGAGGAAAAGGGCTCTGTGTTTCCGTATCACACATCCTAAGCCCAGCGAGCCGTTCTAACGGTGTGCAACATGCGGAGGGTCGTGCCGGAGCAGGGGAACTCACTTCGTCTCCTGAGAAGTACTGGTCGATGAGCTCAAAGGCCAGCTTGTAGATGTCCTCGTTTTCATGCTGCTGAAGGTTCTCGATCTTCTCTAGGCCTTATAGGCAGGTAGAAGAAACGCATGGGAGTCAATGACAGAGAATCGATCTAGAATGTCTGTCTCACAGTATGGATTTACTCCGATATAAATAGTCCTGCCGCGCGCACACACACACAGGACACACACACGACACAGAAAGAGCCTTACCTCCACACTCCTCTATAATCTCAGCGATGGTGCTGGCCTCGTTTCCAGCCATGAGGAGGACATTCTTGAGGCCATCCAGGACTACCTGGACCACCTGAGAGTCCTTGACAGAGAGCAGACTGCAGAACGGAGGAACCACATTCTGCTGCACCAGGTACTCCACCTGGAAGGGGCAGTACAACGAAGCAGAAAACCCAATCAGCTTTTAACACTGGTGAGCAGCCAATCGTTATCCACCACGGAAAGCCTCTTAACAGACAGGAAGCATAGAAAGAAGATTATTTGACTCAAGAGTTAACACACCTGCTCTTTTCTTCCACTTATTGTCAAGTTGCTGATTGCCCAGGCTGCCTCTTTCTGCGTGCCAAAGTCTCCCTGTAACGTGGGACAGACACAGGGGTGGTCAGCGGTGGTCATGACTAGAGCTCCGTGGAGGTGCGTAGGCCTCGTCGACTCACCTTAGCCAGCTGGTGGATAATCATGGGCAGCAGACCCGCGTCTATCACAGCCTGTACCTGCTGCTGGTTGCCTGCGGTGATGTTGGACAGGAACCACACCGCCTCCTAGTGGACGGGAGGGATACACACACACACACAGGAAGCCATTCAGCTGAGAGAAACCCACAGACACACACACCATGGATGATATGAGTAGGACTGAGACAGTCAGACAGACGAATAGAAACTACTGACAATTAAACGATGCTGGGGGCCACGCCATTTCAACTCGGACCAACACTGGTTACAGCAAAAGCAACACATGCCACAAATAGTTTCTCCAAGCGCGTGTGTGTGTATTACCTTGTTGATCTTCTCCTTGGGGTGTGTGAGTAGGTTGGGGAAGTGCGACAGGACGTCACAGTTGAGCACCACCTGAGTCTGCTCGTCTGTTCCCGTCACAATGTTCCCCACAGCCCTCAGAGCTGCTGTCTACAGGATATGACATCACAGGCCGTTAGGGACACCATAGGGAGTAGCTTGTTGGCCGTACAATGGGATCCTGATGTGATCCTTATTGTCAGCATTACCGTGGATCACAAGCCCGACCAACAATTCTAACCTAAATCCTTCTGATGAGTGGCAAAACATATGCACATACCTGAACTTTGACCTCCTGATGGCTCAGCAGGGGGACGAGGAAGGGAACAACGCCTGAGTCAATGACCATCTGGATCTGTTCATTCCCTCCATCTGTGAGGTAGGATAAGGCCCACACGGTATCCACTAGAATCTGACCACAGAGAGAGGGCGTCACAACTACTAGAATGTGATCAGGGAGAGAGAGGGCATTACAACAACTAGAATGTGATCAGGGAGAGAGAGGGCGTCACAACTATTAGAATGTGATCAGGGAGAGAGAGGGCATTACAACAACTAGAATGTGATCAGGGAGAGAGAGGGCGTCACAACTATTAGAATGTGATCAGGGAGAGAGAAGGCGTTAGAACTATTAGAATGTGACTGCTGCCTTGCCATTGCAATTGTAGTACTTACATTTATATCTGTGTGGTATATCAATACGCAGAGAGCAGGAAGTATCTGAAAGAGGGTTGGACAGAAAAGAGCAAACAGTGAGTCAGTGAAACAGTGCAGTTCATGGAAGACAGTGAAGCTACTGAGCAGACAGTTTGGATTTCAGCAGACCTACAGGGCATGGATGGACAGTGACTGGAACCAGGCAGAGCAGGAAAACTGACCACACAAAACATCACATCAAGAGATTGGATTTCAGTGGGATCGAATGACTAATCAACACACACGGCTTACCTCCTGTACCGTCTCCATGGGAGGGGGTGGGTCCTTGTTACGGCAGAGGTTGACGATGACCCAGGTGACGTTGCGGAGGAAGGTGATTGGGATGGAGGGGTTAATGAACGACAGCAGGGGCTTGACCACGCCCAGCGAGATAACGTAATCTCTGCACTGCGGCCCATCGCCTACAGAAAGAGAGCAGGTGTGTGACTGACTGGCATGGACTGGCTGCATGCGTGCGTATGTTTGTTTGTTCACTCACCAATTATGTTGCCTAGCGCCCACACTGCCTGTTCACATACATTCTGGTGAGGCGAGTGTAGCAGCCGCAGGAAAAGCGGCACGGCATCTGGGCCTGTAGAGGACAAGACAAACCAATATGTTAGACAACGCTGACACGGAGGCAGAGACGCGGCACGGAGGCAGAGACGCGGCACGGAGGCAGAGACGCGGCACGGAGGCAGAGACGCGGCACGGAGGCAGAGACGCGGCACGGAGGCAGAGACGCGGCACGGAGGCAGAGACGCGGCACAAACATGATATCACAATATGATATCTTATGGGTCCGTTGGAAACTGGACCACTGAAGAACTAGGAAATACTTACTAGATTTGACTACAGCCTGAGTTTGTTGTGACGTTCCTGAGGCGATGTTGGTCAAGGCCCAGGCAGCCTCAAACTGGAGCGACGGACTGAGGAAGAGACATTAGATATATGAAGGACAAAAACCGACCATGTCCCCAGACAACAGAACGCTCCATACAGTCTGTCTACAGCACAGCTTCTGATCAACAGAAACGGAGAAAAATACTCACCAATTCAAAATCAATACCCATCACTTCTGTCTCACAGTGTCTCCCCGATATGTGTGTGTGTGTGTGTTCACATCAGCCTGACCATGCACAGGTAGAAACAGAGAGGTAGAGAGGAGAGCATACCACTAGCCATATAACAGGAGAAACAGAGAGGTAGAGAGGAGGACATGCCACTAGCCCTATAACAGGAGAAACAGAGAGGTAGAGAGGAGGACATACCACTAGCCCTATAACAGGAGAAACAGAGAGGAGGAGGACATACCACTAGCCCTATAACAGGAGAAACAGAGAGGTAGAGAGGAGGAGGAGGACATACCACTAGCCCTATAACAGGAGAAACAGAGAGGAGGAGGACATACCACTAGCCCTATAACAGGAGAAACAAGAGAAAGGTAGAAGGGAGAGAGAGGAAGGTATGACACACTGAGTCCAGATGGTCCTACCCCTTCATCACTTCCGCTCCAGTTTCCACAATCTGTCCAGTCAGAACTATTTACCAATTAACATCATCGCAGTTAACTGCTCTCATCCATCCGTTTGTCTCTGAGGTGCACCCAGACTCAGTCCCCCCCCCCCCTCATAAAGCAGACATACTTGTCGTCCCTCTCCAGACATTTGACCAGGATTGGCAGGATGCCCGACTTAATCAAGTCGTCGATGGGGGGGTTTCTGTCGCTGGACAACAGTTTTCTTGCTGCCTGCACAGCATTGAGCTGGATGACTCCATTGTCACTGACGGCGTTCTGACAGCAAGGAGAGAGAGAAAGCACCCGGTCAGCTACAAGGTGTATTTGCAGTGTGTCGTATCAACACAAACCCGTGAATTGACTCAAGTACAACTAGCTGGTCTGCTGAGATCAACGAGTACAGTTTCAGTGCGACACCGTTGGTATTTATCACAATGGATCGTAACGTAGAAAGAATTAGCTGCATCGGCCCTTGTCTTTGGCCTGGGGTGGTGTGGTTTGGTACACTGCTGTTTCTGGTATATGTAGTAATCTGAAGCATGGGTTTGATACTGACATACTGCAAAGTTTGCACTCTACAGCATTTTCCACTTTCTATCAATAAAGCACGGAGCACATTGAGACGTAATCTTTCTGTCAACAATATTGACAGAAACAATGTAATTTTATCACTAACAAAGATTATTCTTAGCAACCAATTTAAAGTTCTATCGTTTATAAAACAAGCACTTTCAAATGCAAAACTGTCCATATTTGACTGTGTTCCATTGATATGCTCTGTGTAGCTGAGGCTGATATCTAGGCTACAGTAATGTGGTCTGATATGGGCTATTTGCTGGGAGAACAAATTTATTCATTTAGGCTAATGGATCCAACAAACGGTGACAGATGTATTTGTTTTAGGAGGAACTTGGGCTTCACTTTAATCAGTGAGTAAATCTGTCTTTGGTAATGCCAAACCAGCAACTGACCAATCACCAGGGGAATCTAAATGTCCCCAAAACACCAAACCAGAACATACAGCTTACCTGCAAGATGGCTTCTAGCGTTACATTTTGCTGCAAAAAAAGAAGAAAATTTCACATTTGCTGTAGAGACAGACATTTGAGTTTATCATACTCCGAGTCAGGGCTAACAAAATCAACTCCCAAAATAAAGTCGTCATGAAGGAAGACGGAGAAAACCAGATCATTCACCCCTCTGAAGTCAGAGTCTGCATCTGAGTCTTCGAGGCTCTCCTCCTGTGGAACGTTTCTCTTCTTTAAGAGGTGCTCGTCTCGTTTGTTCTGGGAGAATACAACATAAAATTAATTCATTGTTGAGTACATGACTGTATGTTTTGGGTAACATACAAACACAGGGACAAGACCCTCCCTCATGGTGTTACAGACTACCATGGGCGAGTGAGGAATGCACGTCTCCAGACAGCTGGTTCCTGTCAGACGTGTGCAAACCCCCACATTTGCTGTGTAAAGAAAAGCTGTGTCACTCATCCTACAGAAGTGGTTTCCTCTCAAATAGGGGTGGGTCAGGCTTATTTACATATCATTTTTAAACACAGGCCCGGTCACGCGACAAGAGTCTTGTTGTACATCGACATACTGTAGTTATGAACATTACAAAGAGATAAAAAAACCTACCAGAACTTCACAACAATATAGAACCATCAGAATCGATTGCTGTCATAGCCTATAAGCAGTCTGGACAGGGTAAATAAACCACTGAGGAAGGTTTGGAAGTTAGGGGGTCTACACCTTTAAGAGTGGGAATGTTTTCAAACAGACATTAAGACACGCCTCCAGTCATGCACACAGCAACAAAATGACTCAGCAGACCAAACAACCATAAGAGAACTGAATACCAGTGACTGAACATTTCACATTTAAAGTTAAGGTTATATAATTATCGAATCCTGTATCCACCTAACCAACCAACATAGAAATGTTAACCTGCACTGGGTGAAGAAAGGGCCAAAACATGGCAATTAAAATGGCAGTCTAACAATCTGTCGCGCCATGCTGATGCATAAGTAAAGAAATATCTACGACGACACAGGACTGGCATCTTGAGTGTGGGCACGGAGAACAGGGGGCAAGGTGGGTGAAGTGAAGGGAGGCTGGCTTTAGAGATTTGGTCATTCTATTTTGGGGTGGGGAGAAAACAGGGGGGCGTGCAGCAAGTCTAGTGAATGTGACTCTGGGCTAAAACAGGGCAACAGAGTCGCTCTGCTCACCTTTCTCAGCTCCACTGTCACCTCGTTCCGATGCCTTCGCATAGTCTGAAAGAGAGTGAGAAGAAAACATAGATGATCCTCATCACTGGGTCATTGAAGACAGCTGCCCACGCAAAAACACACCAGTAAACAAGTGGAACAGACAGTTCTTTCACAAACTAGGTATCAGAATACTAGTGTGTACTGCTTGTTGTGTCAGGCTGGCCTCATAACTGCAGCCAGGACATCCTGGTTCATGTTACTCATGCTTTCAAAACATCCTTCACGCTAGCCAAATGTACGTTCATGTTTATGCCCCTGCCTTTCGACCAGTGCCCTACTCTGGTTACATTTAAGAGGACATGGACCACACCTTGGGACTGCCAAGCACAAAGGACCTAGGGCTGGGCGATAAATCGATAACGATATGTATCACGATAGACACATAATCAATAGAAAAATGTGTTTGATCAATTATTTTTCTTCATCGGAAGAAACGAGAGCTTGCGAAGCATGTTTGGTTGCATGAACAAAGGCACTCAAAATATGGTAACCTAGCAACGTAGGGAGTGACACGCTAATCATGTAACAGTATCAAGTTTGGTTGCGCCATAACGTTGTCTTGTGTTGGATTCTTCAATAACAGAACCAGCAGCGAGGAAATTGTTGATAAAACGGGAAAAGTCAGCTCGCCAGTACGGCAGTTTTTTGGATTTAATAAGTCTGACCGTAGGTTAGACCAATGTCGTCTGCAAATTATACAAGACCGTCGTTCCCACCAAGACTGGTAATAGACCATCAATTTTTCCTTTTTTTATGTTGGGTTTTATATTTCGATCAATGGTATTGTACTGTATCAGATTTGTTAAAACACTATTCACCAGAAGGCAAATCAGCTTGTGAACTTCCTAGCACTAAACTTGGAGATAATAGTTCTTCTCAGGTTACTCTGTTTATATTAAAGTCTTTGCACTATTTTATTACACTTGATAAAGGAACTCTTACGTATTCTTTAATTTAGCATTTTAACGTTAAGAGATAATTGTTAAGTGTTCATTGTGATTTTAGACTTCTGTTTACATTTTAATTATTTGAGTGTTTTCTATGGTTGTGTTGACATGTTTGTCTTTAACTAAGGCGATTATAATCAGAGAAAGGTTACGTAAAAAAAAAATAAAAAAAAGGTTTAAATGTAATATATTTTTTCCCTGGTCCTTATTTTATATATTTCATAAAAATATCAATAATTATCGATATCGACCAATATGACACACTTATATCGTGATAAAGTTTTCAGCCATATCGCCCAGCCCTAGAAGGACCCCCACCAAAAGCCCTGCTGGTTGTGTCGCGGGCCAAATAGCCGACGGTTCTGGGAAATACTCCACTAGCCCCGCCCCAGGTCCACCTGGTCATGCTTTTGACTTGGATTATGTTTAATATAATCTGGACAAAACACACATGCATTTATTCATACTTTTAAAGGTTCACTCGGCATAGGCCACCGGAGCCTGGTTCCACTAGGTTCCTTCCTAAATGTGACCCCATCAGGGTGTTTTCCTAGCCAACCCTGTTGAAGCAATCTCATTGGGGTATTAAGCTGAGTGTTTGTTTGTAAAAGTACTTTGTGACATCAGCTGATGTAAAAAGGGCATTGTATAATAAATGTGATTGATTGATTGATTTGATCAGACGCCCTTGTTCTGTATGCGTATGGAGAGAAAACTACCGAGGATGGAAAACTGTGTTTTGTCAACAGTCAAACTTGTGGCAGCTCTGTTTAGAGGACAATGTGAGTAAATCAGCCATGACAGGCCCAAAGTAGCCCAATGTGCAAACTGGAAAGAGGAAGTCCATGACCTCCCTGAAACTGAACAATGATTGATTGAATTTTTGGACATCCAGACATTTATTCTGGGAAAGCCATCCTATGAAAAGACACGGAGAGGAACTTCCTGTGAGATGGAAGATTGCCTGGTCTCATTCCTGTCACCAATAACGATGTCTCGACCCATTCCTTATGGATGAATCATACATATTCAGCACTGCCAATGTTTGTTGAGTATCCATTGGGATACTTATTGTTGTAATAACAACATATACACCATTAACTGTGGCCCCGTTTGTGGTGGGCAAGGTCACATTTTTTGATCGAAACACATTTTATGCAACGCACATCACTCTTTTATATTCTTTCACGTTTGTACAAAGAACCTAAAACTAACTGAAGAAGCAGTGAGTGTGTCTGTGTGAGTCACAAGCAGACTGTGTGTCTCCCTGGCATTCGGCTTTCATGCATCTGAAAACATCAGATAGGACTCAAGGGGCTGCATCAGGCCTTACGACTGTGACAGCATTCATGGCAGAGCTGTTGTTGTCCTGCAAGGCTGGTGGGTAATCAGACATGTTCAATTACCACTGGGTCTGGGTACCAAACATACACACTGCACTGTAACCTCTACGTGTAATAATCTTTTATAGCTTCTGCCCAAGATCCCCGTGTTTCACATGCAGAGAAAAGATATGGAATAAAGACATTCTTAGTAGAGTCACACATGCAGAATACTAATTTACAGGTAGGGCGGCCAATACAGAAATATCGTATCGTAAATGGCCAGCCGGACCCCAGTATGAATGAAATGGGAGACCCAAATCATAACTTTAACATGGTGACAGAACAGTATCAACTTAAGTGGATGGGTAGGAGTTAAGATGGTGTTATGCCGGTGCTTTTACTCTGACTCACTGTCTATCTGACAAACACCCACCCGTCTCCCCTCGATGTCACTTGGATAATCAATTGCAAGTTAACCATATGGTAGGTTGGTCATTTGTACAATATTAACGTTGAATCATTATCAACAATAGAACGCTAAATCTCACTAGCTGCAGTGGTCGGCGTTGATCCCATTTTAGACACACAGTTGACTATGGTAAGCTAGCTAGCTTACTGGTTAGCTTACTGGTTAGGATGTTACGGTGCTAATTGACATACACACCAACTCGAAACACCTACGTGTACGCGCACGAACAACAAGACAATATAACGTCAATTAGTTGATGTCTTTTGCACGCTATATTACTTCGTTAGTGCCACACGAACCAATGTCGTAATGGGTATATCACAGGTAAGGTAGCCAACTAGCTGCTAACTGCCTACATAACAAGCAACCATTCGTGCTACAGTGCTAAAGCTAAACAGCAGCAGGCCTTCCTGCGACAGGCCGCGCCCGCTCCGCATGGTAGTTATCCTGTTTGTTTACCCGGATCCCATTTTGAGATAATAATCAGCAAAACGTTAAACAACGCACCGTCAATGAAAACCGCAGTAACCTAAGAACCAAGAAGCCAGTTAGCAACCAGAACTAGCAAACCGACCGCGCTAACGGCTACCTAGTCAGCTACCTAACGTATTTCGCCGGGCTAGCTACATCCTTACCTCGACATCGCGCCCCTTGTTTTTGAAGCTCTTGATTCGGTGGTTATCCAAGCTGGCGTTGTCTGCCATGTCTGTCTGTTTTAGCTACCTAGCCCTACGCTTGAAACCCGGGTGGGAAAATGTAGAAGATAGATACAGCTGTTTAGCCGAAGGGTGGTTGGCTAAACGTGATACGCCGAGTTCGGGATAATCTCGTCGAGCGAGGGAGGAGAATTCGGGGGCGGACCTATACTGGCGGGGTGTATTCATTCTGCCAACCAAAACGGTTTCTATTGGACAGACTCAAGGTCGTTCCCTGTCCGTTTCATTATGTTTAGCAAACGTGTTTCAACGTAAACGTTTAGTTTGGCGGAATGAACGCACCTTTCACGTAACAGTTCCTTAAAACGTCGTGCAATGTCGCATAGTTGATTTAATTTGTTTTGCAGTCTTTAATAACAATGTTGCATATTACTACACCGTCTGCACACTGCACTGTGTTATAGACTGGATTTCAAATGTGTATATGCGTTTTAATTTACATTAGTCTACACATTAACCGATAATGACAATGCAGAAGAAATGTGTAGGCTACATTATGTACATAACTAGCCAGACGCTTTATTCAGACATTTGTAGAAGCGGTTTTGATAGTACTCGCGTTTTTGTTCAACAGATGATGAGGGCTAATGTTGAACTCCGGTCCTCAGGTCTACCAAGAGATGTTTAATCGGGTTCAGGTCCGGGCTAGGGCTGGGTCACTTGAGGACATTCACAGACTTTTCTTGGCTGTGGGATTCAGGTTATTGTGATGAGGAAAGATACGTCTTCGCCTCCAGTCTCAGGTCGTGTGCTCTCTGGTTCAGATTTTCAAACAAATCTCTTCCATTTTTCATTTCATAATGGAGTCCATTGTGTAATATCAATTAATTTGTATTTGCCACAGATATACTACTCTCAAGAAAGACACCTCAGGGATGATCAAAAGACACAGGACACAGCAGGATACAACGCATGCGGAGTGTCATGGCAAAGTATTTCAATACTTCTTCTGTTTAGTTTTACTTTCAATGAAATGGCACAGATTAAAAAAATGCATTTATAAATATATTTGCCATTCTGGGTTATTGTGTAGATTGGTGGAGAAAAATAATAATACAATCCTAATTCAGTCTATAGGACATATGTAATGAGGTGTGAATACTTTTCAGAAGCCACTGTATTGTTACAAAACAATTTGTAATTGTTAGCTAACCCGTGCAATGGATAATTTTATTATGATGAATCGATGGAGGGGTGTCAATGACGTTTTACGATCAATCCAAAAAGATGCAGTCATATTTGAACAAATGCAATAAAAGATCTGCTACATTTCATGGTTTATCATTGCTTTATTCTTTGCTTTATAAAATAACAAAATACACAGTACATTATCAAATTTAATTTGAGGACATGACAAACAGATTATTTTAAATTGGCTTACACTACATGACCCCTTTGTCGTTTTCAGTCGATAACAGCAAATCCCACTAAATATAATTGTCTTTAAAATTGCCTCGATAAAAAAGACACATAATCAAGATACGTTTCTACCTATGACACCTTTTGTGTGTGTGAGTGTGAGTGTGTGTGTCCTGTCCTGATGAGGACCCAAGTCCGAGGTTTATTGCCAAGAAATAAAGTGCCACTCAAATGGAGCTAAATGATGAAGCCAATGCGTGGCCAACATTACCCCCTAGCGGTAGCATTTAGCTAAACGGCTTTTAGCTTTTTATTATTTTGCACTTTGGAGTGAGAGGGACGTCCGACATTTAGAGTTCTATAATTGCGACCTGAATATTCTGCTCCAACACCAAAACTCTGGCGGTCAATCCTCTCATAATGGAATTCCACTGCGAGATTGACCAACTAGCCAGAGATAACTTCATTACCAGGTGAGGGTGGAAATGTTCACACTCACCTGTATACAAATGTTGTTTTTCCATTGTCCAGTAGCGAAATCCCCAGTTCAGAAGATTTTAGAACAGAGGATACACAAAGAAAGAATGGCATATGAAAGTAAAGAGAAACAATATATTTTGAGAGTCCCCCTAACTCTAACCCCTAAAGTGTGTCTGTAGACGATCTACTGCTTATCAGTCACATTTTATTAACCAACTACTCATCCTAACCTCAATCCTAACCTTACCCTAAACTTTATTTTAAACCTAACTCTAACCGTAGCAAGCATTTGATTATAAGCAGTTAATAATGTATTAATAGTAGTACTATAAAACTGTGAAACTCTCAAAATTAAGCGTAACCATAAAAAGTAGGTTAACTCAAAATGTAAATCACAAACGTCGTAAATGGCTCCATCCATTTGTAGTTCTCTAATATACTATGTGGACTTCTGAGTAGCAACAAATATCTGATCATCAGACTGAGTTGACCAGGAGATGGCGACAAAGGATAATAAAGCATAATAATGTTGAAGCCCCAAGTGGACAATATCTAGTCTGTTCACTTATACGGTATACTTTATGCAACAAATTATATTCTCATGGTATTTCTGTAAGTAATGTCGAATTTAAAACTCATTTTTAGGGGCAGATATAAAGTCAAATAAAGATTAAAAACAAACAAATACAAAACATTGTGACCCAATTCAGCCACGTTTATTATTGACTAGATGTCTAACGGCAATGCTTTGCTTCAACAGCACTGTCAATACTGGAGGCTTCAGCAGTGGTGTAACTCCAATATTTACGTGCTGCTACAGCAAGGCAGCCAGTCCCAGAAAATGGCAGTCACCTGCCTTGGAAGGCTTCGCTCACCGTGTCGCTAAATGTACACAGTACCACAAGCATTCCGTCTGGTATCAGTCTGGTATCAGCCCTTTGCTTTAAATACGTTCAACCGATCTGAAAAGATAGCATGCTGAGGATATGTTGTTACGCTGGCTTTTTATCGAGCACTGATACCTGATTCAAGTGATTTCGTTCTTCAGTTTAGACCACAACTAGTTGAATCAGCTGTCTTAGATGGGATTAAACAAAACCATGCATACCCTGGGGCACTCCAGGACATAGCCGTCCAGGCAGAACTAGTAGTGTATAGCTTGCACAGTCCCATTCAATGTTTCCCTAGGCGTTAATGCAACAGCACAGTACAGCCTGTTTTATTGTATGAACCACAAACCATTCTGTGCTGCTTCAACACCGCTAGGTCTCCCACACCTCCACTTACCTATACACACCACCCTGGGATGGAGGGTGGCCTGTATTCTCCCACACCTCCACTTACCTATACACACCACCCTGGGATGGAGGGTGGCCTGTATTCTCCCACACCTCCACTCACGTATACACACCACCCTGGGATGGAGGTTGGCCTGTATTCTCCCACACCTCCACTTACCTATACACACCACCCTGGGATGGAGGGTGGCCTGTATTCTCCCACACCTCCACTCACGTATACACACCACCCTGGGATGGAGGGTGGCCTGTATTCTCCCACACCTCCACTCACGTATACACACCACCCTGGGATGGAGGGTGGCCTGTATTCTCCCACACCTCCACTTACCTATACACACCACCCTGGGATGGAGGGTGGCCTGTATTCTCCCACACCTCCACTCACGTATACACACCACCCTGGGATGGAGGGTGGCCTGTATTCTCCCACACCTCCACTCACTTATACACACCACCCTGGGATGGAGGTTGGCCTGTATTCTCCCACACCTCCACTCACGTATACACACCACCCTGGGATGGAGGGTGGCCTGCATTCTCACACACCTCCACTTACCTATACACACCACCCTGAGATGGAGGTTGGCCTGTATTCTCCCACACCTCCACTCACTTATCCACACCACCCTGGGATGGAGGCTGGCCTGAGTTAATTATCTGAAACCAATAAAAAACACAATGAGGTTGAGATGGCATTGTAATAAAAAATGAACAAACATCGAGCTATATTCTCTGCTATATTCTCTGCTAAACTCTCTGGGCCTTTATGCAATGAGTGTTAATATGTTCACCTGCAGTGTAACTGTGGCTGCTTTGAGCCCCGTGAGGTACAGATCTCCCAGAAACATATTTCCCTATTGATTATTTGCAGACATATAATGGCAACAATGAAGATTGACCACCTTGTGCGTTATTGCATTATAAGTATTTACATGATTCATTAGAATAGATATTTGCTTAGACACTGGCAGTGGGAGAGTGATAAAATAGCAGTTGATGGGCAGAACTGCACAGCAACTGAAACGGAAGTCCCGCCTTTTATTGGTTCCAGGCGATGATGTAACCGTTTCCAAATTGATCGAGTTGTTGATGCCTCAAAAGTTGTTGCCAATGGCTGAATCTGCTGTCTGTTGCCAGACGTCATTGTTATTGTAAATAGTCCGCTCCCCGCTATCAAGCACAAGTATTTATTCATTTGTTCATAAAATATAAACAGGGACGTGTATAGGCTATTAAATATATATAATGTATGAATATATTTGTCCACTAATTTATATGTGGTCTATTGGCTTTTATTGCATGCAATATTTAACACCCATCGTAACTACAAATCGATCATCAAATTTCATAAATTGTCCTATTTTTGATTAAACGGCTTCATACACCGGCTTGGAGGGGTACAAGCCAGTGTGTTTATGAACAGACAGGCGGACTGATCGGTTGAGATAATTAGAGCCTACTTACTTGCGCGTGTGAACCCCGCTAACGTATATCCACAGTGTGCACCCGGAGCCGAGGGTTAAACCAACAAAATAACATCCCAGCTAGTTGAATCAACCGGTCACCACGCTCCAAGGAAGTTCTTTCCTTTTGTTACCGTAGTGCCCTATTTATAGACAATCCCATTGCGCGCCGGGGGTGTGCGAGTCTGCGAGAGCGGTGTGTAGGCGGAGCGGTGGCATTTGAATGGGGGGGGGAACAAATGCTTTAACTCAGACGATAGAAGCGGAGATCACACACACTAACTCCGCAGATCAAGGGATTCCATATCGACGCGCATTACCACCCCGCTTTGAGAGGTCTGGAGAGGTCTGCTTTCGAAGTTTGGATGAGATTGGATGGGTTATTATGCTGGGGTGCCATTTGATTCGTTTACAAATATGTTGATAACTAAAAACATTCGTATGAGCTGCTTATCATAGATTTTTTGCGATTGTCTGTTGCACTTACAAAAATATTAAAAGTATGTTAACATTTCTTAAACAATTATTTTTTTAAGTGTTGGTATGTCTTGAAATGTTTAAATTGTTCATATTTTCTATATCCATGCAGTCCGGTCTCATGCGGCTGTTGATATCTCAACATTTAGCCCATTTCAGAGGAATCCATTATAACCAATGTAATCTAACACAACCTGTAAATCTGTAAATATCAATTTTTATTCGCTAATACCTCTTTTATTATATGTTTAGGCTATATATGTTATAATTATATTGATATTCTTCATTTAGCCTATATTTGTCAACAATATGTGTATTTTGTACCATAAGTATGCACTTACTTTTCTTAATTAAACGAAGCAAATTAATGTCTATAAGATTTCGGCAAACCCACTGATGCACCCCAAAACCGGGACACAATCCCAGAATGTGCAGTTTTTTAAACGGAAGCCCTGTAACAGGAACATTGCTGATTCTAATCTCGAGCAGATAATTATATTCTACTATATATAGCCTATATATAAATTCATTGATCTGCATTAACTAAGGCTTTTGCATCTAATAATGCCAAGATAAATGGCTATTTCTTCATTTATACTCTGTTTGAGATCAAGTGTTTATACAGATAATAGGGCTTATGAACCTATGAAGAAAATCATGTTACTGTAAGAGGTTAGTTTACTGATATATTCGAGCTAGTTAAATTCTGATTATCAGAGCTGTTCCGAATAAAGGGTGCAGTAGCCTGCTGCTGTTTGTCTGATGTTGGCATGGGCTGTGAAATAGGGAATAGTTGGACACTTCAAACAGTGACAATGAGAATGTAAGGTGAGCGAGTCGAATATACTGGCTTCTGAGTTGTCTTAGACCGTGTTTCTCCACTGGTTTGGCCTCGGAGTCATATTAACATTGTTGAAACACGATATCCACATCTCCCTTTTTTATTAAACGAAACATCGTCTTAATTCATTTCAGATCTGAAAAGAAAAAAGAAGGTTACTCATACATTACAAACATACATTATTTTCTCTCCCCCAATAAATATTTTATGACTGTTATGTACGTGTTTGTTTTTAGTGTATATTTTGTTGTTTTAATACAAATTGTGCTTTATGGTGTGTCCTTGCTTCCGGAAAGCCTTGCCTTTCACATCAGAGGATGACCAAGTAAATTTCACTATAGTAATGATGCAATCAAAGACAAAAAAAGAAAGGATTTGCCATCAAGTAAACAATTTTCAAAAGCTACAGCTACTCCCTCACTTACTCGCTTAGACAATGTCTACAAATATTACTAGTTACTAAGTTCTTGTTCCTTCATGTACAATTGTGTCATTAATGCTAAGATTATTAGTGCTAAACAAAACCGTTTAGACATAATAGTTATCTAGTCATTCACAGTAACAGCAATTTGACCATTATGTCCAATAACACTATAATTGTAGTGATCAGGGTTGGGCTCATATCTTACCACTTGACTGTGACTTTATCATGTAGGCCTACTGATATAAATAGCTTTGTGTCTGTTTGTGGTAGTATGAGCTTTGGAAACGTTGCATTACATCAGGCTTCTGGAATGTGGTGTTTGATCAGAGGAAAATGATCTGGAGAGACAAAAGACACAAAATAGTCTGTAGGACCGCAGCCGATTCCAACTATACAGAGTCTGGGAGCAATACGCGTTTTATGGCCCTTTCTGCGATGCATAGCATTTAGTTCAAGTAATTTTTCCTGAAGTTGTGTTGTCACAAGAAAACAAGGTTGGGACCTTACAGTTAGAGTAGCAACCTTTAATATACAGTTTCTGGAACACAACAATGGTCAAATGTCTTCATGTATAATGCACACAAACTTTGGAATCCATCTGAAAATTGAGTTAGTTATGTACTATTGCTATGAAAATGTCTATCCGTAAATATAGAAACACTTAAATAAAAAAACGTATTGAAAATATCCTACATCGTAGTTCAATAATTATTATAAAATAATAATATTTACTAGAATAGTTTTAAGTCAAGCACTGAATGTCACTGTAGCATATTTTCTGACAACTTTAGAATAAGTTAAAACTAGAATAAAACTATACTATTTGAAATGGCATATGTATTATTGTATTATCTTGATTTCCAGTTCCATAACCTTTTAATAGATTGGTGAAATTAAAGAAAGATTCTATTAGGCTTCACACTCAGAAGTAATGCAGACACAGACACGGGTGAGTAGTTTCCGGTACACAGGCTGGAGGTGAAGGTACAGGCAGGTGGCAGGCAGGCAGGGAGTCCTCAGGGCAGCAAGAGGTCGGTACACAGGCTGGAGGTGTAGGTACAGACAGGTGGTTGGCAGGGAGTAGTCAGGGAAGGAGGAGGTTGGTTCACAGGCTGGAGGTGAAGGTACAGGCAGGTGGTAGGCAGGGAGTAGTCAGGGAAGGAGGAGGTCGGTACACAGGCTGGAGGTGAAGCTACAGACAGGTGGTAGGCAGGGAGTAGTCCAAGGATGAGCAGGGATCCGACAGACAGGAGCAGAACTGGTAACAGGTACAGAGGTTAAAGCGGGACCGCTCAGTAGAAACACACAAGACGATCTAGCAGGGAAGTAACATAGACCAACGGAATAAATACCCACACAAATGAGAATATGGTGTGGGCGGACCTAACCCAGGTGAACACCCTCAGGTTGTGACACATTTATGTTTCAAGTCTCAGTTTAATTGGTGAGTTTCAAACTTATTGGGAGATGAATTCAGCTTTTTCTGGTGGTGTTTTTGTAATTCATTTTTTCAATATAATGTATCTGGGTATTGATATATTAAGTATTAGCAAATATTAGGTGAATTATGCATAGTAGAAAATACAGTTATTTTTTAAATAAAACAAATGTGCGTTGGCAGAGAAATTTTTATTATGAAAAAATACAAAAGAAAAAACGAACAAAAAAGCCATACAAGAAATATTTTTGGTGCCCAACTTATATTGGTAGATGACCATACTTTCATTACATATGTCTATATATTATATTTAATGGAACTTTAATGGAATGGAATTTTATAAATTCTGACAAAAAAGTGTTATGGGAAACACATGCACTTCTCATTCTACAACAAGCTCAGTTGGGAGAGGAGATGGTTTGCCTGCGATCAGTAAGGTTAAAGTAACCTTTTGCTGTTATTGATCTTTTATCTTTTTTAAAAGATACGTAGGCCTAACCCATTTCCTTACATAACCCTTTTCTAAACATAATCTTAACATTATCTCTAACCACAATCCAAACCTTAACCCTTACATAACCTTCTTCTTTTTCTGAACTTAACCTAAACATTATCCTTAACCATAACACCATCTTAACACCAGTACTGTGAGAACTAACCTCAACTTTAACTTTACATTTTATTTTCATTGCCTCTTTCATTACTGTAGGTTTGTAAGATATGATTTTTTTAGTAGCATTTGTAGCACATTATACATTTTTTTAATGTAATTCAACCTAACTCGATGTAACATATCACACAAAATTAGGAGTCAGATTTATATATAACAGGTTATGTATTTCCCTGAGACCACATTCAAAAAAATTGGTTTGGAAACTATGTGACATGGACCATATCAATCATTCAGCAGTTCCTGCAGAGCTCAGTACAGTGCATTTTGACAGAATACTATTTTCCAAAGCCAGACATAAATGGAAAACAAGCTGCATGCGGAATTAAACAAGTTGATATTCTTTGTTTCTGTCCATCAACACATATAGAAAATGAATCATGTAAAACTGTAGGCCAGATTATTTTGGACAAAGGTATCACAAACCATTGGATATTAGCTAATCTTTAGGTGCCGAATATTGCTTCAAAACTCTTTAGCTATGTAGGCCTAACCAATATCCAGCCTGTTTTTATACAGACCCTAGCTCACGTGACAGCTATCCAGCCTGTTTTATTACAGGCCCTAGCTCAGTGACAGCTATCCAGACTTTAGCGGAGGTAACACTGGGTTTTCCTTTCCTTTAGTGGTACTCATGAGAGTCGGTTTCATCATAGCAATCTGCGGTTTTTCCAACTGCACTTGGAGAAACTTTAGAATTGCTTGAAATTTTACAGATGGATTGACCTTAACGACTGCTACAGTTCAGACATAATGACCGTCATAATGAGTGTCTCTTATAAAGGCACACCTGTTTTATTTAAATGCTTTCCGGGAGAAGCCGGTTCAGGGAATTCAAAGGGTGTGAAAAGCTGTCATTAGGGCAAAGGATGGCTACTTGGAAGAATCTGCAATATGAAACGGATTTTGATCTCGTCATCACTTCTCGGTCGCTACATGATCCCGTATATGTTGGACGTCTTTACTAGTGAAAAAGTGACTAGTGAAATACCCTTGAAAGTGTCCAAACTTTTACTGGAGCCATGTACAAGTAAATAAGATAAATCAGATAATGACAATTGTCGACAATTAAGCAAATTTCTCCTCAGAGACATGTAAACGGCGACCGGTGTGGTAAAAATTGCGGAAAGAAGTCCATGGGTACAACTGAGACGCAGAAGGTGTCCTGTGTCCCTCAGTGTCTCTCGAACCCCCGCGCTGTCTATCTTTAACTTTCTTCATGTACCATCAAGTCAAATGTTTGTCTGCATTTCTGAGCAATCGTTCCACGTGAGCTTCGCTTCCTGACTATTTATAAGAGACTAGTTGCTATCCTCTTCCATGACACTGTCCTGTTGCATATTGTGGCCTTAAGCAATAGAACCTATTGAGTTATTTCAGACCTTACAGGTCGGGATACATTTAAAGGCTGATGGTGGGACAAAAAGGCACAGATTAACATATTTCAACTGCATAGATTATTTACCCATCATGCCATGCGGTTTTATAATAACATTAAAAAGAAAAAGAGATATTTGTCTAAAGAAGTTCGACTTCTCCCAGCTTTTTAAAAAATATACAGAAAAAAGACCTGTGACGAGGACAGGAAGAAATACTAAGAGAGTGATAGGCTAGACTGTGTCTGGTGATTGGGACTAACTTATCCAGGATAAGTTGTAGAAAGACCAAAAACACGCCCTACCTGTGTAAACTGAGAGCATTGGACCGTTCAGGCTCCATTGCCCAGCCTTTCTATTGGACATTGGGGAACTTCCATTTTGTGGCTTTTATCCACTTCCCTCAGATCGGCCAATGTTTTAAAACCCAACCACAGAGAGAGAGCCTGGCTCTACATCTGGATCTAACAGTGTTCATGCACAAGCGGGAGCCCACACATTCAATGCAGCAAAAAACAGCCCACAAAATACAGATCCAATAGAGTTGTGTGGTGAGCACCAGACACCACAACGTAAACAACCACGTCCGACCAACGCCGCATACAGAAATAAAACCAGAACAAGTTGTCATCAGGTCTTAACACTCTAAGTCTGGGAAATGCCCAGCAGATGAGTGTGGGCACACACACACACACACACACACACACACACACACACACACACACACACAGACAGAGACAACCACGCGGACAGACGACCCTAGTGCCACTAACTAACTCGTGCCTGAACTTGCGGCGTGCGTCAAATTACTCTGACAGGGTGGAGTGCTGGCTGAACGAGGAAATATTCCAGAAGTCAGAATTTCAGGCATTTGCTTCGTCGTTTGCTTCGGCACCTTGGTTCTGCTGCCACGGAGCAGCTGCTGGCTGGGCAGACGCTACAGGTCGTGTGTGTATCTGTGAAAAAATTGTTTGTACGAGTGGGTGGATGTGTGCGTGCGTATGAATAACGAGACACATTTTACACTTAATAGCTGTGTACCAAATAGACAGCATCAGTTCTAATGTCCTTCTGTTCTGAGTGCTCAAGTTGCACCCAGTCCACATTGTCCCTCTGTCCACCCTGTAATGCTGTGAACATGGTGGTCTGACGAAGGAGAAAGACGGCTATTCAGAGGGCCATCGCAGCGCACCAGGGCTTCAGATAAACAGAGGGCCTCTGGTTGGGACTCCGAATAAAGCCTAAAGGGGACAAACTGCTGGTTAAACCCCAATTCATATGAACCGAGGAGGAGCTAGAGAAGGAAAAGCTAAACAGAGACATAGAATAACATGCAGACATTTATTCATTTTCAAATTACTTTCATCAGCCCTTTTCTAACATAATTAAAGTCATCCCCACCAAAGAGAAGCTAGCAGAGAGAGAGGGAAAGACGGGAGATAAAGAGCGAGATAAAGAGAGAGAGGGGCATGAAAGCTTACCATCTCCTCTGGCTGCTGTCCAGACAATGATGTCATGTTTAATGACCTCACCATGCCGTGTCATCCCTGCCCCCCCCCATGCACCACTTTAGGTGCACCACAGCCCAAAGTGTCCCAGCCCAGTGCACATTACTGTACTACCGTTCGTCTCCATAGCAAAAGCCAGTGTCCTAACAGCTCCATTGGCATGGTCCGGTAAGTTGGTGCTAGGCAATTATCTTGTTAACCCCAAGGCTAAGGAAATTCAATCATGTGATCAGGGAAGGTTTTAAGCCAATACATTGCAATATTCCCAAAGCGCTGCTCTCACCATCGTTGATCGAACCATGCAGTCTTCACACTGGTCTAGGTGAATCTCTTTCTTCCTCCCGCTCTGTCTCTCTCTCTCTGAATCTTTATAATATCTTCGTCTTCACAGAAAGCTGGTTACGCCTGCAAGAGAACAAAGGGGTTCTTTGTCCTCAGGATTGCTTGGTGGATCTGAAAACTGAAACCGAACCAATAGAGGTAAAGCTCAAAAAGCACTAGAAAAATGATTTAGACACAGAACATCTCAGATTATTCTGAAAAGAGTTTTCTATTTAGTAACATAAACTGTTGACCCAAAGCTTTATCACCACACTCATCTCCTAACAAGGGCACATGTCAAGGTCTTGGTAGATCAGATGGCAAGTCAACACTCAGTCCTGTCTGATCCGAACTGACAGAAGGTCTACCGTAGCACAAACAACGTATTTTTTAATTGTGCCCGTGATGACATGGTTTATGCTGATGACGACCCCCCCCCCGTCCACCATATAAGGCACATCCATTGGGAATATATATATTGGAACTGGGCTTTTGAACAGTGGAAGGTCGCCTGGCCCGAAGAGTACCGTTTTCTTAGCATATTTCGCAAGTGGTCATAATGTTTTCAGTGTATATGGTCAGCTTTCCTTTAATATCGTGACATGGAATTTTATCCCAAGTAAATAAAAAAATAATTGCACCCAAATTGTCTTCTTTAAGATCTCCAAATTGTCCTTTTTGAGATGTCCAAATTGCCCTTTTGAGATGTCCAAATTGCCCTTTTGAGATGTCCAAATTGCCCTTTTGAGATGTCCAAATTGCCCTTTTGAGATGTCCAAATTGTCCCTCTGACCATCCCCATAATGATCCGTATTAAACATATTTAGTTTCAAAATCGGACCAAATCTCCTCTTAGTAACGTTTTCTTGAGAAGTCAAAATAAATGGTCAAAAGCTCCCCACAGGCCCCCTACAATTTTGCCTGGCTACCTAAACTCCTTGCCAAACTTTATGCCACACCCGAAAAATAGATGACTGTAAAGCCGCCAGAGAGACAGAAACTTATTCATTTTTCTGTTACTGGTAACTACAGAAGGAAGGCACAAACACCAGCACGTTTTTCAACATATTTTGTTTTGATATTAGCATATTGGCCACTAGTAATTAGCTAGTAGTAGTAGTTTTAACTTCACCACACAGTCCTCACAGCCAAAATGTATCGTGTTTACTGGAAATAAATGCTGTCTACTTACACATCTGGGATCACTCTTAGCAACAGGAAGATTTGACCGAAAGATCTTTAGTCACTCATGAAGTGTGGGCTGTAAACATTTTCTATGAATTAAAAACCTTAGTCATTGGTGACTACATTACTGCAGAGATTTGGCCTTGTTTACCACAGGGTAGGGCTACTGACCTAGAGGCTGGTCTAAAGTTGGTTCTGTCTAAATCCAAAACTGCCAAGTATTGACACTAGAGAGATATTGTTATCCGCCCTGGCACCAATAATAGGTTGAAACATCTTGATGTCATTTGGTGTGTGGTCCAGGATCGTCCATGTGTGCTCTAGCATGTTGCAGTATAGCTTTGACTCAGTCCCACTGAGTCATGGTGGTGGTTGACGACGGAAACCGACATAGAGTGGGCGCGAAACATAAGGATATTTAATGGCTCCATAATGTCAAGCGGTGGAGGCCCAGGCCCGGGTGCCCTGTCAGGTGGAGGCTCAGGGCCGGGTGCCCTGTCAGGTGGAGGCTCAGGGCCGGGTGCCCTGTCAGGTGGAGGCTCACCGGGTGCCCTGTCAGGTGGAGGCTCAGGGCCGGGTGCCCTGTCAGGTGGAGGCTCAGGGCCGGGTGCCCTGTCAGGTGGAGGCTCAGGGCCGGGTGCCCTGTCAGGTGGAGGCTCACCGGGTGCCCTGTCAGGTGGAGGCTCAGGGCCGGGTGCCCTGTCAGGTGGAGGCTCAGGGCCGGGTGCCCTGTCAGGTGGAGGCTCAGGGCCGGGTGCCCTGTCAGGTGGAGGCTCACCGGGTGCCCTGTCAGGTGGAGGCTCAGGGCCGGGTGCCCTGTCAGGTGGAGGCTCAGGGCCGGGTGCCCTGTCAGGTGGAGGCTCAGGGCCGGGTGCCCTGTCAGGTGGAGGCTCAGGGCCGGGAGCCCTGTCAGATGGAGGCTCAGGGCCCGGGTGTCCTGTCAGGTGGAGGCTCACCGGGTGCCCTGTCAGGTGGAGGCTCACCGGGTGCCCTGTCAGGTGGAGGCTCAGGGCCGGGTGCCCTGTCAGGTGGAGGCTCAGGGCCGGGAGCCCTGTCAGGTGGAGGCTCAGGGCCGGGTGCCCTGTCAGGTGGAGGCTCAGGGCCGGGAGCCCTGTCAGATGGAGGCTCAGGGCCCAAATGCCCTGTCAGGTGAAGGCTCACCGGGTGCCCTGTCAGGTGGAGGCTCAGGGCCCGGGTGCCCTGTCAGGTGGAGGCTCTGCCCTGGGAACTGGTGCTGGAGGCACTCAACTAAACCTACAATATATTTTTATGTCACTTTAGTGCTAAACTGCCTAGACTAAGTTTCTGTTAGCTTACATTCTTATTTCATACTTTTCAGATTTTAGGCTGTGTATTTATATAATCACTTTGTGAAAACTGCTAATATACAAAGGCTTCATAAAAGAATTATGAAACTAGACTGAAGGTTTCCCTTGTGCATAACTGAATTGGAATGTATGTAGTAGTAAACCCAAATCATGCTTGAAGACAATATCATGGAAACGTTACAAATTTAAAATCAAACTGGAAGCCAATATCATGAAAATGTGTAATAAAACGTATTTTAAACAAATGGTCACAATTCCAGTGACGGCTGTGCCTGGCAGTAAATGATCAATATAAGTCAAGATATGTCAAGAGAATGTTTTTGGCTTGAGGTGCCACTGATCTATCTATGCTCTATGCCATAGAAAACTACATAGGGATAAAATGGGTAGGAATAATGAGATGTCTTACGTCAAGAGGAAGCTTCCAGCAACCTCTTTAAAAGAAAATGACTACAAGTTTATGTATAATGTAAAATGCTTAGAGGAAATCAATTCAATCAAAGTGTTGTTGATCAACGGGACAAAGAAACGTTGCAAACAGAGTTTCAGTAAAAGATGTTCTAACACTGATCGAAACCTGCAGCCTACAACCCTTCGTTTCATCACACATTCTCTAAACGCCTCGTAGGCACAAAGAGAGTGGGAAAACCAAAGTCCAAAGTCCAAATGTCCAAGCCGCTGATTTTCTGGTATGATTTTCCTCTCCCACTCCGTCTGCCTCTCCACTCTCCTTCTACTTCCTCGCTCTCCACTCCTCTTCTACTTCCTCCCTCTCCACTCTCCTTCTACTTCCTCCCTCTCCACTCTCCTTCTACTTCCTCCCTCTCTACTCTCATTCTACTTCCTCCCTCTTTATTCTTCTTCTACTTCTCCTTATACTTCCTCCCTCTCCCTCTCCACTCTCCTTCTACTTCCTCCCTCTCCACTCCTCTTCTACTTCCTCCCTCTCCCTCTCCACTCTCCTTCTACTTCCTCCCTCTCCACTCTCCTTCTACTTCCTCCCTCTCCACTCTCCTTCTACTTCCTCCCTCTCTACTCTCATTCTACTTCCTCCCTCTTTATTCTTCTTCTACTTCTCCTTATACTTCCTCCCTCTCCCTCTCCACTCTCCTTCTACTTCCTCCCTCTCCACTCCTCTTCTACTTCCTCCCTCTCCCTCTCCACTCTCCTTCTACTTCCTCCCTCTCCCTCTCCACTCTCCTTCTACTTCCTCCCTCTCCACTCCTCTTCTACTTCCTCCCTCTCCCTCTCCACTCTCCTTCTACTTCCTCCCTCTCCACTCCTCTTCTACTTCCTTCCTCTCCCTCCCTCTCCACTCTTCTCCACTCCCTCACCACGCCCCCGCCCTCCTTTAGATGTATACTTTAGATGCTCTCATCAGAGCGTCGCCCAACCACCAGATCAGCCCACACTACCATCGTCCTCCGGGATTGGGCCTGTCCGGAGAAGAGAAAACAACAGCTCCAAATTCGCCTTGATTAAAATCTCTGGCTTTGCTGTTTGTTTGTCCTCAAACCCACTAATGTTGACCTTAGAAGCTCTGAAGTGTGGAAAATGCCTGTCCAAGCCAAGGCCGAGCTGAAAGAATAAACCCCAAAAACAGCCCTGGACTGTGGATGACCACTCATTCTGAGATGGACGGCACATCTATAATGGTTCTGTTTTAAGCTTCAATCAGAGAAGCAGGTCAACTTTAACTATTTTACAAAAAGAGCACACTTGATTTGACACATATTACAAAAAAGTGCCAGATTGAAAAATTATACATGTTTTTCTGCCTCATAAGCATGTTCATTCATTGATGAATCCGTTGAATGCGAGCTCCCTTTCGGCAGGGGAAAGTCATGATGTCATCACAGGGAATTCCCTTCTTCATTCTACCAAATATGGTCAGGAAGAATGGTTTAGGGAAAAATGCAGAGTGAATCCTGTGTGTGTGTGTGTTCGTAACGTTTCAAATGTTGCTTCACTACACCGCCAGAAAATTAATGGAAAATGCGTCAGGAATGTCTGGCATTCTGTAAATCACCTCGGAGGTATTTTCACTCACACTTAAAGTCTGGCCTGTATTCCTGACCCCTGACCTGTAAAGTAAATGTTTTGTTAATTTCTATTAATTATTTTCCCTATAAAATAGATCAAATGACTATTACTTGTACTGTAAAACATACAGGAAGGCAACACATTTCTGGTACTACCATTAAAAAAAGCAAGTTTCTCATGTGACATTCAGTATTTAAAACAAGACATCAGCGCCTTTGCAAATGAATAAGAAGCTGATAACACATTAAGACTTTTTTGTTTATTTCCTTTGCTCTCAAGAAGAGAAAATCTTCAAAGATTAGTCACTTTTTATATGAACTCTATCATACTACAGTTTACAAAAAGATCGGGTAATTATTGTTTTCAACAACTCTTCCACGTCTCTCCTTACATAGACAGTCACAAACCGCAATTACGCAATTACGACTGGCAGCAAACATATCCAAAATGCCCCGGTGGAGAGCGGCTAAGAGAAATCAGAGACCTAAAATATAACGCCGACAGCGAACAGCCGCGTATAAGAAAATGAGTTTGTCTCCTTCTGCTGTCTTGGGTTTTTCACACGCCATCCATGAGTGTGTGAGCGTTTGTAAGCAGTCTACGCTATGCATGTGTTTGTGATTAGTGACGTCCCAGACACCCAGCGACATCTAATGAGACATGACCCACACATCCTGCTCTTCATTTCCACTCCCACTTCGTTCTCAGTGCTTTCTTCTCGGTCTTTTAGCCCGCATTCCTCAGTTCATTCCTCAGCCTCGGAATTCATTACTGTCTTACTTTTTCGGGAATACCTGCGTTCTTTTTTAGTGCCGTGCGGAAACACAAACACCGGAGCATTCCGACTCGATCATTCCAAACAATTTTTACTCCTTGTGTGATCATACAGGGCTACAAAGCGTCCCAGACATTTCCGCATCCAAATAGTTAGGTAGCACCGTTCTCTAAATCAGTTTAACTCACCTCTCCCGTTTGTATATAGACTGTAAATGCCAGAGTATACTTTGGGACAAACATCATGGTAAAGAAATTACATTACCAGACCAAGAGGACAAAGAGATGGGTCTGATTATATAGTAGACCTGTTGGCATGATGACCCCAGGAGACCCTCATTCACATAAAGTACACATTGACTTAGATTAACTGTAAAAAAACACACATCCTAAATGTCTGTTACACTTGTGTGTGTGTGTGTCTGAATGTTATTCTGTAGCCTGAGGTTTTAGTGGCAGTGCCCCCTGTAATTCACTCACATTCCCAGGGAATATGAAATGATTAATGAGTCTGAAAATGGCTAACGAGATAAATACAGTGTGTCTTTTCACCGCTTTATACACAGCAGGGTATCAAGCAAACTGAGAGTACTGTCCGTCTGAGAGAACAGTCATTGGTTATCTCTCTGGATGGCAACTAATGTCTTTAACAATTATAGTTTATATTAGTTTGTTTAACGACCGATCAATATGATGATGGTCAAATCAAGGTGAATGTTATAGTCAGCTCTAATCAAAACCCAAGAGGTCCCATTGGTGAAGAGCTACGGTTATGAATACTTGGGCCTTGTCATGGTTCTTTCTTATCCCACTCTGTTGGATGTCCCCATCGCTTGAAGAGATTAAACGATGAGAAATGGGATAACCTTACTTGGGTTAGTGTGCTAATTGAGACCAACTGTGATTGGTATAGACAGGTGTCTATCACCCTGATTGGACCAATCGGTAGTGTGAATGGAATTGTAGTGCGAGAATGCCTGGTGGTTTGTGGTCCACTGGTGGGCTGGTCTTATAATACACAGAGCGGTTTAGAAATATTAAAATAATGACACAAGTCTTGTTTTTTTGGCCCAGAACGCCGGCACACTGGATTAGAAATAAACACATCTTTAATTAGATAGTGTTTGTGTAGGAATGATATCCAAATGCCCCAAAGGAGAGTGTGAAGTTAACACACAATGCAAACAATACACAGTAAGCCTACTCAATGGTCTCGTATGTATCTGTCATTTATCTAACTAACTAAATTTGTTAGTTTTTATTAAAAAGTGTTACTTTTTGTAGCAATTGAACAGATCTGCATCAGTTTGTTTTAATGTTGACAGAATTGTGCAGCGGTCAGAAATGACGAGTCATCGTCTCCGCATCTCTTCTTCTGTGGTGTTTTGTCTGTCGCTCATTATAGACTAAACAAAGACAGAGTCAGTCCCTAGGGAGCGAGGATTTGAACTTGCAATTGCTTTGGGACAACAAAGTGCTTATAGAGTTCCTGATATCTGCTTGCCGAGCCATAGATTGGATACTCCCTGAAGATGCCCAGCTACTATTAACACAATAAAAACAACTGCATTCTGCCGCACAGTTGTTTTTCTTGTCTCTTCCAAATCTATATTATTCAATAAGAGCAAGTGACACTGAAAGATTGACACCGAAGGACTGACATCGAAGCCGAAGGACTGACAGAGAATAACTGACACTAAAGGACTGACACTGAAGGACTGACACTGAAGGACTGACACTGGAAGACTGACACTGGAAGACTGACACTGGGAGACTGACACTGGGAGACTGACACTGAAGCACTGACACTGAAGGGCTGACACTAAAGGACTGACACTGGAAGACTGACACTGGAGGGCTGACACTGGAGGACTGATACTGGGAGACTGACACTGAAGGACTGACACTGGAGGGCTGACACTAAAGGACTGACACTGGAAGACTGACACTGGAGGGCTGACACTGGAGGGCTGACACTGGAGGGCTGACACTAAAGGACTGACACTGGAGGGCTGAAACTGGAGGGCTGACACTGGAGGGCTGACACTGGAGGGCTGACACTGGAAGACTGATACTGGGAGACTGACACTGGAGGACTGACACTGAAGGACTGACACTGGAAGACTGACACTGAAGGACTGACACTGAAGGACTGACACTGAAGGACTGATACTGGGAGACTGACACTGGAGGGCTGACACTGAAGGACTGATACTGAAGGACTGATACTGGGAGACTGACACTGGAGGGCTGACTCTGAAGGACTGACACTGGAAGACTGACACTGGGGGACAGACACTGGGGGACTGACACTGAAGGACTGACACTGAAGGACTGACACGCAGACGCGCTTCGTCTGTTCTGTATGTATGAGGTCATCATAAATACTGAAGTCAGTTTGGGATTTATGGTTCTGTGTCCTGTCGTGCTTCGCCGCCTGCTTCCGTCTGACATGGCGATGATGATATCATGAGCGTGAATGTGATTCCTTCCTATAAGCCAACAGTCTGGTTCAACTAGTCATGTCCAGTGGGAGACGCAGGGGCAGAGACACCGTGGGCCGAGAGGGAGAGGAGGAGGTGGAGGAGTCAGTCACATTCTCCTCATTATTACTCTGCTTAATTACTCACCCATGCCAAAATCACTTTGCAAGGATGACATCATAGATGAAAGTCCGTTAGTAAATTAAGCCTGTTGTTCCAATTTCCTATGTACGCCAACGTAGACACACTGGCTTCCTGGTCTGTGTGCGGCATCCATGACAACCACGTCGTTACTTCATCTTTTGAGCCATTACATCACCCGCCCCCACCCTGGGAGATGGAGAGGAGGGGGTGACTCGTGACTTGTCCGTCACTCAGAGATTTCACTCGGCTAGACGTAGAAACTTGATAACCGGGCCGAAACCGCCCAGGCGCTCAACATCCTTGTATCGGACTATGTGCGCGCAAAACTATCCAAACAGGCAATTTTCCAGGACCAATCAGAAGTCAGAACCTACCTCGACCCCACATCAGACCACAGGAGGGAAATTCCCCCGGACCGCAACCTTCCGCCCACCGTCTACCTTTTTCATAATCCCATGCTAATATAGGAGAGGTTCTAGATCCTTCCGTCTTCCCACATTGTTGAGTCACTTGACGGCCCTCCCGCTTTCACAAAGGTGGTGTATGGAACGATTCACAGTGTGGCCAAATCCTATCGCCGCACACACAAACCATGTATTTATATACCTGCATCCTGATCCAATACCCCGGGGTTGCATTTGTTTAAATGGCTTGTAATTAAACCGTTGTCAAATAAATATCGCGGGGGGGGGGCATCTGTCTTTAACTAGCCTCAGCTGAGGAAACAAATGTAAAGCACATTTTAACATTACAATGAATCCATGGGTAAATCAATGGATGAATCATGAGCTGGAGGCTAATAGGCCCAGGGACCCTCACTAAAGCCAGACTGCACACTCCTCCAGACGCCCACTCAACACATGGCCGACCCTGACCCGAGACCTGACTCAGCCGCCCTGGACCGCCTGAGACCCTGAGAACCGGATGTGTCACAAGCTTTTGTTCCACATGTGCCGGTGTGCAACGGAGTCCGCGACGACGGTGTCGACCCGGAATTCAAACTCACATTAAGAACTTACTTTAGGGGAATGCGGTCTCTGGAAGTGAGAGTATGGTATGTTGTAATACATTCTGAATGAAAATCAGTCCAACAAAAAATGTTTTATACGCATTGCTCCACTTTTAAAGGGACAAACATAGGATTCTTGCAGGACTTATTGCATAAACACACACAAAAGCATGAATGGACAGATTTTTTAAAGATTGTTCAGAGTGCCTGAGATCAGCTTTCTCCCAATTATCAGTATCTCCTTATACTTAGAAACATGCAGAACAATCCCCTAAATTACTTTGGACTAGCTTATACTATTCCAGTTGTGTTCAGTGAGAGAAGAGGAGAGGACAAGTCCTGTTAATGACTAGCATACATCCCTTGGAACAATTCATAAACATGTCTATCTTAAACCTAACCTTGAATACATGTCTTACTTATATTTTGAAATCTGATTTTCTGTCCATAAAATATGACTATGTGCATAGAAAAGTCTAGTGAAAACGTAATCCAGAACCAGGATGGTTAAAGAACAGGATGAAAAAGACTTTATCTGATAAATAGCTCCATCTAGTGACAGATGTGTTTACCAAGTTTTTTCTCTCTACGTAACCAGTTCATGTGACGAATAAATGAATTCATGTATCACCCAGTTCAAAGCCTTTTTTGAAATATATTTGTGCTTAACAGCATTTGTTCAAAACAATGTACTACAATTATAGGCTTTTTAAATAAGCTTATTGCTTAAGTGCACAAATTCTGCAGCAATTGTCAAATTCGAAACAGGTAAGGAATTTTTATTTTATTTTTAGTTGAACTTTTGTACTAACACTGATAGTCAATGACAATCTCGACATTGAACATCCTCTTGCTCAAATGTTTGGAGTCACCAAGAAATATCCTTGTTTTCCATGAAAACATACATTAAATTAGTTTGATTGGAAAATATAGTAATTGACAATTTCTGAAACTAAATAAACAATATGAAAGAATGAGTTTTAATTAATATACTAATTGTGTCTTTTAAAGTTTGCTTTCGTCATAGAATACTTTGATATTATTTGAAACAATTACTGCCTTACAGACCTTTGGCATTCTAGTTCTCAATTTTGTTGAGGTAATCTAAAGAAATTTCTCTCCACGTTTTTGCATTTGTTCAGCGTCTTACAAATGTTCTTTGTGATCTGAATACCTCAAACCTAGATTTGTGTGTCCGTAACACTTTTTTTCTAATCGTTCTCTGGCCAGTGTTTGTGTTCTGTGGGCCTCTCACTCTGCTTTCTATTCTGGCCAATTTCATGCATGGGATATACTTCATTTCTCGAAACAAGAATAGACTGACCAATGTCAGAAAAAAGTTATTTGTTCCTGGACATTTTGAGCTTGTAATTGAACCTGATGCTACATATACTCAACTAATCGAAAGTATTTGCATAGTCTTTTTAATCAGCACAATCGTTTTCAGCTGTGCTAACAATGATCAATTAGCCAATTTGCCTTTTAAATTGGAATTCTGTTTGCCACTAAGGCTACCACTGACTCCCATATTTACATTCAATCATATGCATCCTCTGTTCTGGATTACATCAACACCTGCACCAACAATGTTACCACTCATAAACAAATAGAGACCTACCTCAACCAAAAGCCTTGGATGAGTATAGTATAGTAATAATTATATATTTTTTTATTAATCATTGTGTTATATTTATTATGATCATTGTGTAATGATTATACTTATATATAAGTAACTAAATCATAATACTTGTATATTTGAGTTTGTTGTGTTGATTTTTATTTGTATTAGAGTATTTGTGAATGTGAATGTGTAATTTGTAGTATTTTTGAATACTTATCAGAAATAACAATTTTAAATTCCTGGGGTAAATGCCTAGGAATGTATATGAAAATTGTGTTAAAGGAAGAGAACCAACAGAGCATGTATTTTAATTCAAATAGTATTTCAAATACATCAGCCCTGTCACATTGGTACATTGTTTTGTCTTGTTCTACACAGGGATGTTGTGTGAAAGCACACTCTGGGTTATAGTTAATCAAGAAGAATTGGATAGACAACCAAGTCCCAAGAATTTCTCCCTATTAGAACAGACATCAGAAAACTACACAGACTACTCTCACCCCTGTAAATGTCGCACCATTGAAGGTGATGACAGTGAAACTAAGGAGAAAACCAAGAAAGAGGTGGGGGACAAAAGATTGTTTTGTCAAGAAAAGACACTGATCCCAAGAGTCAAAAGAATGAGGAAAACGACATCAACATTACCCGTCTTTACAAAGTGGTTTGGTCCAATAGGCGGAAACTCAACAGCAGCCAGGTGGACTCCGGTACCTTGTCAGCAGTCATCCCTTAGTTGCTCAGAGAGTCATACAAAAAACGATGTAATATAAAGCCTAATGCTTCATTCTCAATGGGCATGATGTCAGGAGTGAGATTTTTCAATGGTTTATGGAATAATGAAGTCTATTTTGTATATAATCTTACAGTGAACAAAAATGCAACATAAAACAATTTCAAACATGCTTCAGTTCATAGAAAAACAAGTATTCACTAGAAACCATGTAAACTAATCAGAAAATTACTGGAATGTTTTATTTCAGCTCATGAAACAGATACTCACCATCACTAGACATCAACATTGTAACAACAGAATAGTATGGCATTTACCACTTTTAATTGTTTCCTGTCAATAAAGGCTTAGTTGGAAACTTCATCATTGGGCTGCATCAAGGGAGAACATTACGGTCTCTTCTCATTGACCACCATTCAGGTTACCATATACCTGAAAATACTGAACGTAAAGTGCACTAGTTTCGCTGCACTGCCACCAACTGCCTGGGAAACTAGAGTTGGGGGGGGCGGATGGTGACGCAGGAAAAACACCCAAGCTCAGACAAAAAATTAAAGGAAGAGAGATCATCTCTTAGCAGAGCAGACTCGAATGCATGCATCTAAATCTTAGGTAACACAGTTTGATACAAAGCTGCGAAACAAATAGCATAAACATTCCCAAACAGGACAGGACAAGTGAACATACGGAAGTTGCATCAAATCGTCGGGTAAGTAACGTTAGCTAGATAACTGTCTAGCATTTGTGCTAAATGGCTAACTTAGCAATCTGACTAAAAGATAACGACATTTCTAGAACGTATTTAGCAATAAAATATGCAAGGCTTCATAGTGCACATATGATTTCAGTTGGATACCATAGAGAATTATAAGGCATTAGACAACAGTGAGGCATGTTGTCTAACAACGACAGAATGAACGTTGAGATGCCGGTTTGTTTCTGTTATTTTTGTCTGTGGCAAAATGGCTGACGTTTCCCATACCAACCTGTTAATGTTTGCATTTGTGGGGCTGACAATAAAGCTAACGTTTTCAGCATAGTTCAAGGTCAGTCTCAACTGCACAGCAAGTTAGCTAACTTATTACACTGGTATCGTTGTTGCCAGATTTTTGGGCCGGTGTTTAATATACAAGCCCGTAGCCGTACACGGGGACTGTTGTGGCCCCGGCGCAACGGCACTGTGAACACTGGGGGCAGCGCCATTAGCATGTTAGCAGGTAGCAGTTAGCGCTACCTAACTAGATGGAGCAAAGGGAAGGCCTTTGCTTTACGTCGATACTCGGCTTGTCAGTACCTAGCGGGCTAGTTAGCTAACGTTAAGGCCCTTGTGTTGTCTAACGTTGATCATATGTTGTCTTGTTATAACAGTTACATCATTCTCAGTGGTACTCAATTTAAACAATGTGTAGTTAACTAAGGTGAGGGATCTATTTTTGGTTATTTGTTTTCGTAGTAAAGTAATGCAGAATGCTAATGCGAGCTAACAAGCCACTGTGCTCTCGGTAGTTAGCTATCTGTGCAGCTTTATTGTTAGTTATTTGTTATTGGCTTGTTGTGCGGCAAACTTAGTTTTCTGTTTCCCATTAACTGCGCTAAACGGAAAAAATGTGTGACAGTGTCACCTTTCTAACTTGACACATTAGTCGCAGTGACTGTTCTGCCACTACATTGCTGTAAATTAGGACAGTATTTCCCGACGTTACGTGTTCTGCATTTTAAAAATAACTGTCATTGATAGTTAGTGAGCTTCACAATGTTACTCAACGATGTGCTCGCTGGAAAATATTCCTGTTGTGTAAATGATAGAGGATCGTGATAAGAATAATTACCTAGCCAGCGGAGGACATGTCCCATTTTGTACCCTACTAATTTCTCGTTTATATACCATTTTTTCCCTCTATACCAGGGCCCTGGTGAACCATACTCTGTCATTAGAAATGGAAACATGTATACACATTTCTTTTGACGTATCCTCCACTGTTGTTGTTGCTTTATCTGACAACAGTTAATGTTGTAGTACTGCCTTGTTCGGCCATAGCACAAGGTGATACTGAACGCATCAAAAACACGACCTTATCCTTGAACTTGAAGATTTATATTTTCCCTTTGTGACATTTTACACATGGAGCGAAAACAGACTTTCAACCAAAATATGTAGCTATATTTACCTTTAACATAATGTCTTATCGGGTAGTTTATGGCTTTACTAGCAAATTGCATGACCTTACCTGTCATACCTTTTTGTTTTAGGCATTGCATTGGTTGTGAATGTTTAGTCGTGTTAGCAGACCTACTTCTGTATTAATGTACTTTGGCTAAATTTGGCATGAACAGGGGAAGGGAAGTTCATACCTGAAACTTCATACTCAATAAACCCAGACCAGGGCGCACCTTATTTGCAATGTCTGTTCTGATTGTAATGAAGAACAAGTGAAGTTTGTGTCGCTGTGACCTCCGCACTTTGCTTTTATATTTTTGTAGTGAGTCTACATGGGTGTCTTGTTAAGCAGAACCACCAGAATCAATGCCTCTGCCATGGCAACATTTACTCGAGAGTGACGAGCTAAGGGAATAGAAGCTAATCAGTTTATTTTCTTGCAAGTAATCAACCTGACCTTATTCCTCCTAAATGATGTGGAATGTTTGAACATGCAAATCTGCAAGTGAAGATGGATCTCTGTATGACAGTGAACTATGATTTGGTATGCTCGCTTTAAACAATGCTTAAGAACAAATATATTTGAATATTCTCGCTGAAAACCAGTGGTATCTGTTTCCACCTGGTGGGTGTTATCAGCGGACATTTCTGTTCTCACCATGCTGGTTGTTTAATTGTGTGCCTGCTGATGATGACGTATCCCAGTTATACAGGCTCAAATGTATTGTAATTTGTCATAATGTTAAGGTATGGTATTTAATTTGTTCTTAACTGTGTACCAGCACAACAAGGCTGCGACAGATATTGTTTAGTAGTACCACTTTCTGCTCCTTTTCTCCTTAATGCGTTTTACATTTGTGAATTGATTCGACCGGTGTAAGCAAAAATGGGTCGATGCTAATAATATGTTGCTTTCTTCTGACAGTTTTCTGGTTAGTTAAGAGGACTAGAAATGGAGGGTCTTGTACCGTTCACTGAAATTAGACATTGAGAACTGAGATGCACCCTACTTTCTGATTATGGTTTATGGCCCAGGCAGCTGTTCTGTCAGGACTCAAGCTTTCTCTTCATCTGATTGGTTCCTCAACTAGTCACACTCCTTAGGTCATTGATTCCATTTGGCCTCATCTTTTTAGATGAAGATGCTGCTAGAGGTAGATGTCAGCAAAAACACAAGATATAGGATCAGATTACCCTTCTACAATACTGTCCTTAACCATATCTGCTCTAGACCAGAGGTTTGAGAAGATCTAAAGACTTCTGCTTGATACTTTCCTAATGTGATCCAAGACTTCCAGAGAGACAATTATTTCTTCCTCTTAAACCCTAGATTCCATATTCAGTGATTTTCACCTGTAATATACTTTCCTCCCATTCTGACTTATCCTGCCAGAAACTGTAATTTAACTGCGCGGTATAACTATAATGTAAATATTCTGTTAACCAAAACCCAAGTAATATTGCTGACTCATTTTAAACTCATATTTTGGGTGGATGTTTTAATTATACATACATGTTGTTTTTGTTTTGTTTTTTCCCCATTTTAAATTTGCGGGGGCGTGCATCATCACAACAACTTCTGGACAGCTCGGGACAGTTGAAAATCTAGACTTGTACCCAAATGCACATGGCTGTAGTGCACATGGCTCCACTTTGCTTTGTCATTGTGTTGTCGTGTAATGTAAATATTCTATACCCAGGGCTGCTGGACATTGTCAGACATAAATTGCTGGAATATATTTGATGTTATGTGTTTACTGTTTAGACATATTCTCTTGCATTGTCAGTTGTCAACAAGCTAACTGCTCCGTAATGATTAGGATAGTATCATGCTGTGTGTGTGTGTGTGTGACCACCCAAAAGTATTTACGTACCGTTTTGCACAATCTGGAGATCTCTGAACTGTTTAGACGGTGACTATTTATAGACCAGTGTGGTGATAGTCTAGTGGGGTCTGTAGGACAGCTAAACTGGGACCCTGGAGAGGGTGCTGCTTTTGCAGTGGGGCGGGGTGAGGTAGGGGGGAGGTGTCTCTGTTGGTATTGTGTGTGTGTGTGTGTGTGTGTGTGTGTGTGTGACCCCGATAGTGGTGGGAAGTGGGTGATTTGAGCTGGTTTTTGTCATCCTAAAAACATACCTCGGAATCATTGCGTTTTGGGTGCACCTGTGTTGTTTCTCAGCTGTTTTTGCACCTCAACCGTGTTTTAGTGTTACCTGTTAGACTGAGCATATTTCAGGTTGAAATGCATGTTGTCGCATTATGAAGACGGGGCATCAACCAGTCTGAGTTTCTGACCCTGGTCTCTGTTCTCCAGGTTCTGCAATGGTCTCTGCAACCCTCCCTGAGCCTCAGCAGGTGCAGGAGCGTTTCCTCTCGGTCGGCCTCTGGTTCTCTGTCCTCGCCCAGGCACACGCAGTGACTCTTCCTGAGGCCAGGGCCTCCTAAAGTGGACAAGATTGCCAAGATCTGCCCTGTGGCGAGCATGACGGCCACCACCCGTGGCTCCCCAGTGGGGGGCAATGACAGCCAGGGCCAGGCACCCACTGATGCTCAGAGCCAGCCCCCACCCACGCCGGCTCAGGTGAGTTTCTGTGTGTGTTTTGTAGGGTCTTTCTGTGGAGAATCTCCCGGCAGTCAGTGAGCAAGGTTATCTGCTTAACTAACCCGGCCCTAAAACTATCATTGCCACCTAATCATCCTCTGATTCCACTTGGCTCTCATTTCCGCCTCTAGCCCAGTGATTGGTAAAGTGCCTGGTAAAGTGTAAGTTAAAGTAACAGTTAACATGGCGCTAACTAAGATGGCAGTCTTCAGTGCTTCAGTAGGTTCTTTGGCTCATTACTCCACGGGGAGCATAGGACAGTGCTTGGCATGAAACTGCATTAATCACGTCAGGGCCACAGCTGAGAGGAGCTCCTGCATCTCTGAGCTGGGAACAGGGTGGCTGGTTGAAGTCTAATTACTGTTACAAAATTAACTTAATAAGCTACGTTAAGGGGAAGGGGGATGGCAGGAAGCTCCATTTTAAATTAGTTTTTACCCAACGGCGTAATCCCTGATGCATTTGAATTTACACTGATTTATTTGGGGATTCCTTTGAAGTTCAACAGCCTGTCTTGGCACACGTGTCTTTTACTAACATGGTTTCTTGTAATTGTCAGTGTGTTTGATGAAGTTTTGATGTTAACGTGTGTGTGTGTTTCAGATGGCGTCCCCCAGTGTGTCGTCCACTGAGCTGTCTCCGGTCAGCCCACCAGTGGCAGAGGAGCAGGGCCAGGGAGACTCCACCCCTGCTCTGGAGGAGGAGGAGCCTGCCTTCCCTCACACTGACTTGGCCAAGCTGGACGACATGATCAACCGGCCCAGATGGGTGGTCCCAGTTCTGCCAAAGGGGGAATTAGAAGTTTTACTTGAAGCTGCTATAGAGTTATGTAAAAAAGGTATTTCAGCAATCCTGAACAGTTAACTAAAAGGTGTTGATACATATTTTACCGATTTGTCATATTTCTCTGTCTTTTTGCAGGGCTTGATGTGAAGTGTGAGGCATGTCAGAGGTTTTTTAGGGATGGCCTGACCATCTCCTTCACTAAGATCCTTACAGACGAGGCTGTGAGTGGATGGAAGTTTGAGATCCATGTAAGTACACACACGCACTTACACTTTCATGGCACACAAACTGTATTATGTTCTGGTTGAAGTACACCTCGTTCTCTTTCCATCCACAGAGGTGTATCATCAATAACACACACCGGCTGGTGGAGCTGTGTGTGGCCAAGCTCTCTCAAGACTGGTTCCCTTTGCTAGAGCTTCTGGCCATTGCCACCAACCCCCACTGCAAGTTCCACATCTACAACGGCACACGGCCCTCCGAGACCGTCCCCGCCGGGGCCACATTGGCTGACGACGAGCTCTACGCTCGCCCACCTGACCCCCGCTCACCCAAGGTAGGTCCCAGCTTACCCGCGTTCATGTGTTACCAAGACGACTGGAGTTGTGGTTGATGATTCCATTCATTGTTCTCTCTCTCTCTCTCTCTCTCTCTCTGCCTTGGACTCTCAGGGCTGGTTGGTGGACCTGATTAATAAATTTGGCGCGCTGAACGGGTTTCAAACCCTACACGACCGCTTCATGAGCGGACAGGCACTTAATGTACAGATCATAGCTGCCCTCATCAAGTAAGTTCTCCCTAGTGGACACGTGTGAGGGAAGGATGTAAGAGTGCGTGTCCTAACCCTTGTTTGTCCTCCAGGCCATTCGGTCAGTGCTACGAGTTCCTGACCTTGCACACAGTAAAGAAGTATTTCCTGCCGGTGATCGAGATGGTTCCTCAATTCCTGGAGAACCTTACGGACGAGGAGCTGAAAAAGGAGGCCAAGAACGAGGCTAAGAATGACGCCCTGTCCATGATCATCAAGTCCCTGAAGAACCTGGCCTCCAGGGTGCCCGGGCAGGAGGAGACGGTCAAGAACCTAGAGATATTCAGGTTGAAAATGATCCTTAGGTGAGATGCCTGCCCTGTGCTTCTTTTTAGTTTGTTATAGTATAACTCATTGAGCGCACTTCATTTGATGAGATTTTGACAGATTCGGTTTTAATTGGTTAATGTTGGTCCCCAGGTTATTACAAATTTCCTCATTCAACGGCAAGATGAACGCCCTGAATGAGGTCAACAAGGTAATCTCAAGTGTGTCCTACTACACGCATCGACATGGCAACCCCGAGGAGGAGGAGTGGCTTACAGCCGAACGCATGGCAGTGAGTCACTTAGCCACTTTTTTTCTGGAAGTATTAATAGATTAGATTTATATAGAAAATCCTATACTGAACATTTTTCTCCTCAATTTTCCTCCTGCCAGGAGTGGATTCAGCAGAATCACATCCTGTCCATTGTGCTGAGGGACAGTCTTCACCAGCCTCAGTACGTAGAGAAACTAGAGAAGATCCTCCGCTTTGTCATCAAGGAGAAGGCCCTCACCATGCAGGATCTGGACAACATCTGGGCTGCACAGGTACTGAAGGCAACTAGCGTGTGTACCAGCAGTACGCCCCATCTTATATCTCCATGAGCTTCCCTTTCATAGAACTTTTTACATTATTAACCGAAATATAAGTTATTACTGTTGACACATCTGTAATGAGGAGACCTGATACTTTAGATCTTTAGAAGTGTATTTTGTCTCTGCTTCCGTTTTAGGCTGGTAAGCACGAGGCCATAGTGAAGAACGTCCATGACCTTCTGGCCAAACTGGCCTGGGACTTCTCCCCAGAGCAGCTCGACCACCTCTTTGACTGCTTTAAGGAGAGTTGGACGAACGCTAGTAAGAAGCAGCGAGAGAAGTTGTTGGAGCTGATCCGTCGCCTGGCCGAAGACGACAAGGACGGAGTGATGGCCCACAAGGTGCTCAACTTGCTGTGGAACCTGGCTCACAGCGATGACGTCCCTGTAGACATTATGGACCAAGCCCTCAGCGCACACATCAAGATACTAGACTATAGCTGCTCTCAGGTAAAACTCCTACTAATAAGAGGATCTACAAGAATTTGTTCTTTGTTGGTCCCTAATTGGATCATGTTCTGTTATCTTGAATGATCCAACAGGACCGAGACACCCAAAAGATCCAGTGGATAGATCGCTTTATCGAAGAGCTCCGCACCAATGACAAGTGGGTCATACCGGCCCTTAAACAGATCAGAGAGATCTGCAGCCTGTTTGGGGAAGCTCCACAGAACCTCAGGTTGGAAAATACATTCACTTCCTGTCTAGAATGTTTTTTTTCACAGCTCCAAGTCAATTTTTTCCTTAATTAATTATTCATTATGTCCTTTCTTTCCTATTTATTTCCTCTCCTCCATAACGTTTGTTTTCCTACTATGCAGTCAAACCCAGAGGAGTCCTCATGTTTTCTATCGTCATGATCTGATCAACCAGCTCCAACACAACCACGCCCTGGTCACTCTGGTGGCTGAGAACCTGTCCGCCTACATGGAAACCATGAGGCAGTTTTCCAAAGCCGAACACGCAGACTTTGACCCTCAGACGGTTCGAGTTGGCAGTCGCTACAGCCATGTCCAGGAGGTTCAAGAGAGGTTGAACTTCCTGAGGTAAGACTGCTGGCTCCAGGCGGGGTTGAAACCAGGAACTTTGACTGCTTTGATAGGTGTCTATGATTTTTATACCAAATTCTTTTCCCTAGGTTCCTGTTGAAGGATGGCCAGTTGTGGCTGTGTGCTCCTCAAGCCAAGCAGATCTGGAGGTGTTTGGCAGAGAGTGCTGTCTTCTTGTGTGACCGTGAGGCCTGCTTCAAATGGTACAGTACTTTACTCATCGGTTTTAAGCAGTTTCTGATGAGCCTCAATGAGTTAGATTAAAATGGTAATAGTAGCACTTTACTCAACCTGCTAGTGTTTGGTTATACTCATGTTACCTTATATATAGTGTCTGGTTATAATCATGTCACCTTATATATAGTGTCTGGTTATAATCACGTCACCTTATATATAGTGTCTGGTTATAATCATGTCACCTTATATATAGTGTCTGGTTATAATCACCTTATATATAGTGTCTGGTCACCTTATATATAGTGTCTGGTTATAATCATGTCACCTTATATATAGTGTCTGGTTATAATCATGTTACCTTATATATAGTGTCTGGTTATAATCATGTCACCTTATATATAGTGTCTGGTTATAATCACGTCACCTTATATATAGTGTCTGGTTATAATCACGTCACCTTATATATAGTGTCTGGTTATAATCAGTGTCGTTATAATCACGTCACCTGGTTATAATATATATAGTGTCTGGTTATAATCACGTCACCTTATATATAGTGTCTGGTTATAATCACTGGTCACCTTATATATAGTGTCTGGTTATAATCACGTCACCTTATATATAGTGTTATAATCTGGTTATAATATATATAGTGTCTGGTTATAATCTTATATATAGTGTCGTTATAATCACCTTATATATAGTGTCTGGTTATAATCACGTCACCTTATATATAGTGTCTGGTTATAATCATGTCACCTTATATATAGTGTCTGGTTATAATCATGTCACCTTATATATAGTGTCTGGTTATAATCACGTCACCTTATATATAGTGTCTGGTTATAATCACGTCACCTTATATATAGTGTCTGGTTATAATCACGTCACCTTATATATAGTGTCTGGTTATAATCACGTCACCTTATATATAGTGTCTGGTTATAATCACGTCACCTTATATATAGTGTCTGGTTATAATCACGTCACCTTATATATAGTGTCTGGTTATAATCACGTCACCTTATATATAGTGTCTGGTTATAATCACGTCACCTTATATATAGTGTCTGGTTATAATCACGTCACCTTATATATAGTGTCTGGTTATAATCACGTCACCTTATATATAGTGTCTGGTTATAATCACGTCACCTTATATATAGTGTCTGGTTATAATCACGTCACCTTATATATAGTGTCTGGTTATAATCTTATATATACGTCACCTTATATATAGTGTCTGGTTATAGTGTCTGGTTATAATAGTGTCTGGTTATAATCACCTTATATATAGTGTCTGGTTATAATCACGTCACCTTATATATAGTGTCTGGTTATAAATCTTATATATAGTGTCTGGTCACCTTATATATAGTGTCTGGTTATAATCACGTCACCTTATATATAGTGTCTGGTTATAATCACGTCACCTTATATATAGTGTCTGGTTATAATCATGTCACCTTATATATAGTGTCTGGTTATAATCACGTCACCTTATATATAGTGTCTGGTTATAATCACGTCACCTTATATATAGTGTCTTATATATAGTGTCTGGTTATAAATCACTTATATATAGTGTCACCTTATATATAATCAGTGTCTGTCACCTTATATATAGTGTCTGGTTATAATCACGTCTTATATATACCATGTCACCTTATATATAGTGTCTGGTTATAATCATGTCACCTTATATATAGTGTCTGGTTATAATCATGTCACCTTATATATAGTGTCTGGTTATAATCACGTCACCTTATATATAGTGTCTGGTTATAATCATGTCACCTTATATATAGTGTCTGGTTATAATCATGTCACCTTATATATAGTGTCTGGTTATAATCACGCTTATATATAGTGTCACCTTATATATAGTGTAATCACGTCACCTTATATATAGTGTCTGGTTATAATCACGTCACCTTATATATAGTGTCTGGTTATAATCACGTCACCTTATATATAGTGTCTGGTTATACTCATGTTACCTTATATATAGTGTCTGGTTATAATCACGTCACCTTATATATAGTGTCTTTCATACTGTGTTTTTCAACCGAAGGTACTCAAAGCTGATGGGAGACGAGCCCGATCTTGACCCAGATATCAACAAGGACTTCTTTGAGAACAATGTTCTTCAGCTGGACCCCTCGCTCCTCACAGAGAACGGCATGAAGTGCTTCGAGAGGTTTTTCAAGGCTGTCAACTGCCGTGAGGGCAAATTGGTTGCCAAGCGCAGAGCCTACATGATGGATGACCTGGAACTCATAGGTCTGGACTATCTCTGGCGGGTGAGATGTAGATTATTTTAATTTGAAAACGTCTCCGTACAACCAGCTGTCATCCAGGTTTAACAAAGTTTTTCAATAATATCCCTTTGATATCCATAATATAAAGCATAAATGCAGTGGTAATTAATAACAATCATTTAAACTTTAGACACTTGTGCATTCAGCAGATGCTACAGAGGCTGCTTTTACTGAAGACATTTTTCTATATATTTTTTTACAATAAGTTTGTATCCATTCTTTTTATCCAGCTGGCCTTACATGTTGGTACCACCCGGTTTAGCATCTGGAATATATGACATTCACGTTCCTTGGTTATCAGTGAAGGGTGAGGGAGCAGGAAACAAATGATTATTGCCCTTCCAGGTGGTGATCCAGGGTAGTGATGACATCGCCAGCCGAGCCATTGACCTGCTCAAGGAGATCTACACCAACCTGGGACCCAAGCTGCAGGTCAACCAGGTGGAGATCCACGAGGACTTCATCCAGTCGTGTTTCGACCGGCTGAAGGCGTCGTACGACACGCTGTGCGTCCTGGACGGGGACAAGGACAGCGTCAACTGTGCCCGCCAGGAGGCCATCCGCATGGTCCGTGTGCTCACTGTGCTCAAGGAATACATCAACGAGTGTGACAGCGACTACCACGAGGAGAGGACCATACTGCCCATGTCCAGGTAGGAACCTACGGACATCTGATAAACCCTTCAGTTCAGTTCGTCAGATGCATCTTGACACTGTTATCTGACTCTTCTGTTCTACTCACCACGCACGCTTGCCTTTTCTCTCAGGGCGTTTCGAGGGAAGCACATCACGTTGATCGTGCGTTTCCCCAACCAGGGGCGTCAGGTGGACGACCTGGACATCTGGTCTCACACCAACGACACCATCGGCTCGGTCCGCCGGGGCATCCTCACGCGCATCAAGGCCAACACCACGCACACCAAACTGGAGCTGGTCATCGGCGGGGAGGTCGTCGACCCAGCAGATGACAGGAAGCTCATTGGTCTGCTTAACCTCAAAGACAAAACGGTGAGCCGGTCATTTCTCAAGCAATGGCCGATTAAACCGGTTTAATAAAGATTAGTCCCTCTTAGAAGAACTCATCTACTAGGATTAGCACATGACGTCTGTTTGTGTGTTGTACAAATCGGTAAATAACGTGTGTGTGTGTGTGTAGTTGATTACAGCCAAACTGACCCAGGTCAGCACCACCGTACCCTCCAGTCCCGACAGCTCCTCGGACTCCTCGACCGGCTCGCCTAGTAACCACGGCAACCACTTCAGCGAGGGGCCCAACCCGGAGGTTGAGAGCTGCCTGCCCGGTGTGGTAGGTCACCTGCCCTCCCTCCCAGTCACACCTGTCTGAGGTAACATGTCTGGTGTCGCCTCCTGACTCACGTCGGTCTTCCTCTCTGTCTAGATCATGTCTCTCCACCTGCGCTACATCTCCTTCTTGTGGCAGGTGGCCGACCTGGGCTGTACCCTCAACATGCCTCTGCTGAGAGACGGAGCTCGGCTCCTTATGAAGCTCATGCCTCCAGGTGGGCAATACACACACACACACACACACACCTACTTACTCTATTTCCTGTCTCACATGCACTCTTATTCTGGCCATTTGTTGTTGTTTACACACACACACACCTACACTGTGTTTGTTTTTCTTACTAAAGTTTGACCCATGCGTAGACTGATGATGTTTTGGTTGACCTTGTATAGATAACAGTACAGTGGAGAACCTGCGTGCTATCTGTTTGGACCACGCCAAGCTGGGAGAGAACAGCCTCAGCCCCTCGCTAGACTCACGTTTCTTTGGCCCATCGCCCTCACAAGTCCTCTACCTCACTGAGGTTGGTAGAGTGTGTGTGAGTGAGTGTGTGTATAGTTGTGTGTGCGCGCGCGCGCATGTAATGCAATCTATGACCCATTCCTGCTCTTTTTGCCATCCTCATCAACGTTCTCTGCGTGTTATTGGTTATCCAGGTGGTGTATGCGCTGCTGATGCCGGCCAGCGGCACCCTGGGCGAGGACGCTAGCGACTTCCAGTACAACTTCCTGAAGAGCGGCGGTCTCCCCCTCGTGCTCAGCATGCTCACGCGGAACAACTTCCTGCCGTCGGCCGACATGGAGACGCGGCGCGGGGCGTACCTCAACGCCCTGAAGATCGCCAAGCTGCTCCTCACCGCCGTGGGCTTCGGGCACGTCAAAGCTGTGGCTGAGGCCTGCCAGCCTGTGGTGGAGGGAACCAGCCCCGCATCCTCGGTACTGACCTGCAATTATCACTCAGACAGAACATAATCGCCTCAAACTACCTGCGCTTCTGAATTTGAATTAACTTCCATGGGACTGTTCTGCGGTTAAACAGATCAATCAGGCCACCCACGACCAGGCTCTGGTCCTCCAGAGTGCCCTACAGAACATCCCCAACCCCGCGTCCGAGTGCATGCTCCGCAACGTGGCCATACGGCTGGCACAGCAGATCTCCGACGAGGTGAGAGGAAAGGGTTACCGTATTTCCGTTCACTTAGGCACGATGGCTCTTCGGCAGGCGCGTTTGTAGAACTTGTTGATTTCCGGTCACTGTTTTTGCAGTCCCTGCCTCCAAACTCCCAGAACTTTTTCCAGGCTTCGAAGTACATCCCAGACATCTGCGTGATCCGGGCGGTGCAGAAGATCGTCTGGGCTTCTGGCTGTGGCAGCATACAGCTGGTCTTCAGCCCCAACGAGGACATCAGCCAGATCTATGAGAAGGTAAAGGCCTTTTCTGACTGAGTGGCTGCAGTTCAAAGCTGTCTGTTTGTACAGTCCCTAACATCATACGCTTCTTGGTTGTTGCCTCCATCACTCGCCTGACATTTAATTTGACGGCTGCATCGCAGCTGTTCTACCGTGTGTTTGAATGGAGCGTTTGTCTGTCTCCTCCACTGCAGACCAACGCTGGGAAGGAACCGGACGGGGAGGACGAGCAGGTGTGCTGTGAGTCTCTGGAGGTCATGACCCTGTGCTTCGCCCTGCTGCCCACCGCTCTGGACACGCTCAGCAAGGAGAAGGCGTGGCAGTCGTTTATTATTGACCTGCTACTGCACTGCCACAGCAAGTACGTCTACATCTGGATGCCTTCACTGTGTGTTTCACCATTGTAGGAGAGTCGTTCATTGTGCTCTGGTAGTCCAGAACTAGGGTTAATCTGTGTGCAGAAAACACTCTGTTGGCCTGAGATCCCTGTTGACAGTGAAATGAACTTGTTCTTCGGTCCCCAGGTCTGTTCGTCAGATGGCCCAGGAGCAGTTCTTCCTCATGGCCACTAGGTGCTGCATGGCACACAGACCCCTCCTCTTCTTCATCACCCTACTCTTCACCGTTTTAGGGGTGAGTATCCCTTTTATCTACTTCCACCACGGTCATCTTTTAGCTCCGGCTAGAAGTACCCCCTCAGGACCGATCAAGTATCTTGGTACCCTCTGTAAAGCCCACACAATGATGCGGGGTAAGGGGGAGTGAAACGCCTCACTCGGTTGGGACCCACGGCTGTAACACCTGTCTTTCCACCCCCATTCAGAGCACGGCGAAGGAGAGGGCTAAGCAGGCAGGAGACTACTTCACACTGCTGAGACATCTGCTGAACTACGCCTACAACAGTAACATCAACCTGCCCAACGCAGAGGTGCTGCTCAACAACGAGATCGACTGGCTCAAGAGGATCCGGGTACGGGACACTTTCCAGTCTGTGGAGATTTCTGTTTATATACAAGAATGAGAACTTGTGTAGAAATTGTGAGAATTGTGAATAAACCTTAGTCGTCCAAGGTTTTTAGATAACGAGAGAGTGTTACGCTAGCAAGTATAAAAGAAACGGGACTTCAGCATGCAGAGAACATCGACCCTGTCGTTGGTAGTCGCTGAACGCCACAACTGACGCTTGGTGGAAATGTGCATACCGTTGAACATTTCCCAACTCTCAAATGGCGCTCTCAAAAAATGATTTTGTCTAACTGTAGCTCCGTCTGCTATTGCAGAGATTCGCTATCGCTCTTGTAAATGGAGTGGAGCGTGCCTCTGTAGTGCTAGCGAGCAGACAGTTTGCATGTAGGCTTGGGGTTCCAGGAACAACAAGAGCATTGACTGGTCTGAGGGGTTATGCTCACACATAGGAACCAGAACTGTTTGATAGTGTCCAATTACATGAGATCTTTTAAATGTTGAAGTGTAGTAGAAAGGAGATGACGATGGTGCTTTCATGGCTGGTGAGAATCACCACTGACCTTAACGTTGGCATCTATTCAACTAGGATGAGGTCAAGTTAGCTGGAGAAACGGGTGTGGAGGAAACCATTCTAGAAGGACACCTGGGGGTCACCAAGGAGCTGCTGGCCTTTCAGACACCAGAGAAGAAGTACTACATTGGCTGTGAGAAGGAAGGGGCCAACCTCATTAAGGTTGGGAATTATATTTAAAAATTGCTTCCTGGTTGTCCACCTAATATAGTAGCTTGATTGTCTGCTCCCTATTGTTGCAGGACCGCAGGATGTTGTGTCTATATATTCATCAGGCTTCCTCTTCTCTCCACAGGAGTTGATAGATGACTTCATCTTCCCTGCGTCTAACGTCTACCTGCAGTACGTGAAGACGGGGGAGTTCCCTACAGAGCAGGCCATCCCCGTCTGCAGCAGCCCCGCCTCCATCAACGCCGGCTTCGAGCTCCTGGTGGCGCTGGCGGTTGGCTGTGTCAGAAACCTCAAGCAGATCGTGGACACACTCACCGACATGTACTACCTAGGTAAACATCTATTATTGACACGTTAATAAATGTACTACCTAGGTAAACATCTATTATTGACACGTTTATAAATGTACTACCTAGGTAAACATCTTTTATTGACATATTTATAAATGTACTACCTAGGTAAACATCTATTATTGACACGTTTAGAAATGTACTACCTAGGTAATTATCTATTATAGACACGTTTAGAAATGTACTATCTAGGTGAACATCTATTATTGACACGTTTAGAAATGTACTACCTAGGTAACATTATTGACATATTTATAAATGTATTACCCATGTAAACATGTATTATTGATACGTTTAGAAATGTATTACCTAGGTAAACATCTATTATAGACACGTTTATAAATGTACTACCTAGGTAAACATCTATTATTGACACGTTTATAAATGTACTACCTAGGTAAACATCTATTATTGACACGTTTATAAATGTACTACCTAGGTAAACATCTATTATAGACACGTTTAGAAATGTATTACCTAGGTAAACATCTATTATAGACACGTTTATAAATGTACTACCAAGGTAAACATCTATTATTGACACATTTATAAATGTACTACCTAGGTAAACATCTATTATAGACACGTTTATAAATGTACTACCAAGGTAAACATCTATTATTGACACATTTATAAATGTACTACCTAGGTACACATGCATCTACATACTCACTTAGTGTGTATATAATACCATCAGTTATGTGTGATATTCCCATGTTGTTCTCTCTTAATAATGGTAGAATATCCCTCTTCTCTTCCTGCCAGGCTGTGAGACTCTGACAGAGTGGGAGTACCTCCCCCCGGTGGGGCCGCGGCCAACCAAAGGCTTTGTGGGTCTGAAGAACGCCGGGGCCACCTGCTACATGAACTCTGTGATCCAGCAGCTCTACATGATTCCTCCCATCCGGAATGGCATCCTGGCTGTGGAGGGCACCGGCACTGACGTGGACGATGAACTGTCTGGGGACGAGAAGCAGGAGAACGAGGTGACTGGACTCACTCAAAACTGGTGTTTCCGAGCGTGTGGCCGCACAATATTCAGATGTAAATATGGTGTGCTTGAGAAGCTCAGCCCATTTTAGATTAGGGATGATGTATGCACAAAATCAGGATGTGTAACCGTATCTTTGCGTTTGCTCCTCAGACTAATGCAGACGGGACTGCGCGGGATGAGGTTTTCAGCTACCCACACCAGTTTGACGACAAGCCATCGCTCAGTAAATCAGAGGACAGGAAGGAGTACAACATTGGTGTACTGCGCCACCTTCAGGTCATCTTTGGCCATCTGGCTTCGTCCAGACTGCAGTACTACATCCCTAGAGGCTTCTGGAAACAGTTCAGGTGAGCTAACCATAGCAACCTGAGGTAAAACGGAACACGTAGAGAAATGTATTGAAATGCTAACCTTGGTTACCCAGAAGTAAAATTGCCTTGTGGCATTTGATATTCTGTTTTATGTCTCACATTTTTGTAATGTTTATTATACGTCCCTCTCTGTTGTTAAATTCAATTATAAGTTTCATGGTTAAAAGCATGTAGAGGATGTTTTGTTGCTCTGAAATTCAGTGGAAACGTTATGATCCATTACCACATTGATAAATAACCCAAACCAGGAAGTGCTGCTTGTACTTAACCACTTTTATGTGGGTCCGTCCTGTAGGTTGTGGGGCGAGCCAGTAAACTTGCGAGAGCAGCACGATGCCCTAGAATTCTTCAACTCTTTAGTTGACAGTCTGGACGAGGCTCTGAAGGCCTTTGGCCACCCTTCCATGCTCAGCAAGGTTCTCGGGGGCTCCTTCGCTGACCAGAAGATCTGCCGTGACTGCCCCCACAGGTGTTTGATTTCGATCCAAAATGTCCCTCGTGTAACACTAATCTGAACCACCCTCCTACATTTTTCATTCGTTCACACAAAATGGCCATTGCAGAGATTCCCAGTTTCTCCATCATGATGGACATGAAAAGAGGGTTTATAGAGGCATCTGTTCGTATTCCCAGGTATGAGTGTGAGGAATCATTCACCACGTTGAACGTGGACATCAGGAACCACCAGAACCTGTTGGATTCTATGGAGCAGTACGTCAAAGGAGACCTGCTGGAGGGAGCCAATGCGTATCACTGTGAGAAGTGCAACAAGAAGGTATCTAACCCAACCAATCTGTCCCTTACATCGTCAAATACAAATGTTAATACAGACAGATCTCAGCATTGCATTTTCTCTCTCCATCCACTACAGGTGGACACGGTGAAGCGGCTGCTGATCAAGAAGCTTCCCCCGGTGCTGGCCATCCAGCTGAAGAGGTTCGACTACGACTGGGAGAGGGAGTGCGCCATCAAGTTCAACGACTACTTTGAGTTCCCCCGGGAGCTGGACATGGAGCCGTACACGGTGGCCGGGGTGGCAAAGCTGGAGGGGGACGACGGCAACCCGGAGAGCCAGGTGGAACACGCTGGAATCATAGATATCCCTGTGTAGGTGTGGTCGAATTTACCGAAATGCTAACGAGAAGCTTGTCCCTCCTAGATGATCATGCAGAATGAACCGTCGGAGCCGGACCCGCCAGGCTGCAGTTCCAAATACCGCCTGGTGGGGGTGCTGGTGCATTCGGGCCAGGCTAGCGGCGGCCACTACTACTCGTACATCACGCAGCGAGACGGGGTCGCCGCGGGTACCGACGGCGGTCAGAAGGAGCGCTGGTACAAGTTCGATGACGGCGACGTGACGGAATGCAAGATGGACGACGACGAAGAGATGAAGAGCCAGTGTTTCGGCGGGGAGTACATGGGCGAGGTGTTCGACCACATGATGAAGAGGATGTCCTACCGGAGGCAGAAGAGATGGTGGAACGCCTACATCCTGTTCTACGAGAGGATGGACGCGGCGGGGGGAGGAGCCGCGGGAGAGGCAGACGGGGAGCTCGCCAGGTGCATCTCGGAGCTGACCGTTTCGCCGACTACGCCGCGTCAGGTGGGTGTTTGTCCGACCGCTGCATTTGTCCGGGTGCCTGTACGATAGTGTCGCGCTCTTGACCACACTCATCCCCCCCCTCCCCCTCAGGTGAAGATGCCGAGTGCCATCGAGTGCAGTGTGAGGAAGCAGAACGTCCAGTTCATGCACAGCCGCATGCAGTACAGCCTGGAGTATTTCCAGTTTGTCAAGAAGCTTCTGACTTGTAACAGCGTCTACCTCAACCCTCCCCCGGGCCAGGATCACCTGTTGCCAGAGGCTGAGGAGATAGCCACCATCAGCATCCAGCTTGCTGCTCGGTTCCTTTTCAGCACTGGGTTTCACACCAAGAAAGTGGTTCGGGGGCCTGCCAGTGACTGGTGAGTGGGTGGGTGACTGGTCGGTGGGTGGGTGGGTGGGGTGGGTGGGTGGGTGGGTGGGTGACTGGTCGGTGGGTGGGTGGGTGGGTGACTGGTCGGTGGGTGGGTGGGTGGGTGGGTGGGTGGGTGGGTGACTGGTGGGTGGGTGGGTGGGTGACTGGTCGGTGGGTGGGTGGGTGACTGGTGGGTGGGTGGGTGGGTGACTGGTCGGTGGGTGGGTGGGTGGGTGACTGGTCGGTGGGTGGGTGGGTGACTGGTCGGTGGGTGGGTGGGTGACTGGTCGGTGGGTGGGTGGGTGACTGGTCGGTGGGTGGTGTTTGGTGTGGAGAGGGGGCTTTGTATTGCATTACACTTATGACTCTCCCTCACCTGGTCGCTCTTTCTCACCCTTCTTTTGCTCCCTCAGGTATGATGCCCTCTGTATCCTCCTGCGGCACAGTAAGAATGTCCGCTGTTGGTTTTCCCACAACGTGTTGTTTGCGTACCCGACGCGCTTCTCAGAGTACCTGCTGGAGTGTCCCAGCGCTGAGGTCCGGGGAGCTTTCGCCAAGCTCATTGTCTTCATAGCCCACTTTTCCTTGGCAGATGGGCCTTGCCCCGCCCCTGCCTGCTCCCCTGGGGGTTCCACCCAGGTAAGGATAAAGGGAGGCGGAGTGAGAGAATCCATTTGAGAGGGGTACGGGTGTGTATTTGTGTGTGTCCATGTAATGCGAATGAGCTGTAACCTTTTGACCTCCTGCAACAGGGCTGTGATGACCTGAGTCTCAGTGACCATCTGCTGAGGGCCGTGTTAAACCTCCTCCGGAGGGAGGTTTCAGAGCACGGACGACACCTGCAGCAGTACTTCAACCTGTTCGTCATGTATGCCAACCTGGGTATGACGTGTGTGTGTCTGCTATTGGGGGGGGTGTGTGTGTGTGTGTGTGTGTGTGTGTGTTCAGTTGGTTTGTTTCATTCTGGGATTATTCCTGAATAGGTACTAGTACATTTTTGGTTGGTTTGGTTTTTATTAGGTATTTTGACATTTTTTAATTATTGTTTCATTTGCCTGTGCCGTACCCATTTTTGCTGTGCTTATCACTTAAACTATGATCGCACATTACTTTTTACAGTTACAGTTTTAGGTTATTGTTTTTCTTTGGTGACTTTATTAATTTTGGCCGCATATGCAGCAACACAGCCGGTTAAGTAGATAACTCATACTCTTGTTGTATAATTTCTTCCATCAGTCACTCTCTCATACCTTTTCTGGTGCATGATGGATTATGGTCATTGTAGTTAAACACCAATTTGGTTTTCCCTGTGTAGACTGCGTCCTGGGTATCCTTCCCCTGTGAATTCTCTGTAGAGAGAAAGTGTGTTAAGCTTTGCACAAGAACAAGTCTGAGATTCAGTCATGATCAAGAACAAGCACTTCCTGTTTCAGTGAGCTCAAGCTGAGATAAAACAGCGGTTTCTCTCCCCCTCTTGTCTTCCCTTCCCCCCCCGTCTCCCTTTTATCAGGTGTGGCAGAGAAGACCCAGTTGTTGAAGTTAAGCGTCCCTGCTACGTTCATGCTTGTGGCTCTAGACGAGGGTCCGGGCCCTCCCATAAAGTACCAGTATGCTGAACTGGGGAAGCTCTACACTGTGGTGTCCCAGCTGCTGCGCTGCTGTGACGTCTCCACGCGTATGCAGTCCTCCATCAATGGTAGCCTTCGTTCAGTTGTCACCGCCATGTCCGTTCTGTTATTTTTCCCCCTTTAAGCCTTTCTTTGGCTCTCGTTCCCTCTCCCTCATTTGGTTTGTCCTCACTGTAATGGCTTTTTGCTCTCTGTTAATGGTGTTGGTCGCACATCACTCAGGCTTCGTCTTATTTTGTCGTGTGCCCTAACATACACACACTGTGGCGTGGCCCACTCCCTCTCGTCCTCCAGGTAACCCGGCGCTGCCCAACCCGTATGGCGACGCCGGCCTTACTGCCCCCATCATGCCCCTGCAGCAGCTGGTGTCCGAGATCCTGTTTGTCAGAACCAGCTACGTGAAGAAGATCATCGAGGACTGCAGCAACTCTGAGGAGACGGTCAAGCTGCTGCGCTTCAGCTGCTGGGAAAACCCCCAGTTCTCCTCTACGGTGCTCTCTGAGCTGCTCTGGCAGGTAAGGGTCATTGAGGAGAGGTAGGTGTGTGTGTACACACACACACACACACTGGTCCTGGTGAGTGGGTGTTCATATCCCACTTCTGTCCTCCAGGTGGCGTACTCCTACACATACGAACTGAGGCCCTACCTGGACCTACTGCTGCAGATACTGCTCATCGAGGACTCCTGGCAAACTCACCGGATCCACAACGTGCTGAAGGGGATACCAGATGACCGGGACGGTCTGTTCGACACCATCCAGCGCTCGAAGAACCACTACCAGAAACGGGCCTACCAGTGCATCAAATGCATGGTGGCTCTCTTCAGCAACTGTACTGTGGCCTACCAGATCCTCCAGGTAGACAACGACCTGTAGACCCCCCCTGACATGGTGGAAACCTCTGCCTCTCTGATGAACCCCAGCCCTAGGTTCGGGTGGGTTGTGTGTGTGTGTGTGTGTGTGCCTGTGTAATGGTGTTAACATTTGAACCGTCCGTGTGTCTCCGTGTTGTGTTCCCAGAGTAACGGGGACCTGAAGCGTAAGTGGACGTGGGCGGTGGAGTGGCTGGGTGACGAGCTGGAGCGGAGGCCCTACACCGGGAACCCCCAGTACACCTACAACAACTGGTCCCCTCCCGTCCAGAGCAACGAGACCTCCAACGGCTACTTCCTGGAGCGCTCGCACTCCGCCCGCATGACCCTGGCCAAGGCCTGCGAACTCTGCCCCGAGGAGGTACGTAAGGTGTGTGTGCTCGCCGGCGTGATGGACCTTCTGTTTCTGTAATCCGTGGTCATTTACGTTGCATCTTTTGACCAACGAACGGTGTAGATAATCCTGTACGAAACCAATGGTCTCAACCTCATGTCTCCATCATAACCTGCCTGTGGTCGGACAGACCATGAAAGACGAGAAAGAAAGAAATGTTAAAGTTCGTCCGGCCCATGTAGAGGTAAAAAACAAGGGTTGTTTTTCGGGAAAGTCTCAGAATGCATCTGTAAATGCTCAAAGGTTGCCATGTGAAACCTGCACCACTCTTGTCAACACAGCTCAGTGTTTTTCTTTTTTTATTACCCAAACCACCTAAAAACATTTTCAACCACTCCGGTTGGTGAATCGCTTTGTCCGTGTATTGTTTTAGGAGCCAGACGATCAGGAGGCAACAGAAGATCACGATTCCTCCCCTCCTGAGGACACAGCACTGTACCCCCACAATCCCTCTCCTGCAACGCAGTTCCAGCAGGTAACCGCCACCTCCTTACTCCTGCAGACCGGGACAAATGGAGGGTTTACAGTTGGCTCGTGTTGAAATCCGACCTGTATTCGTCTAATTCTGTCTCTCAACTCTCCACAGCAAAACAACCACCCTCACGCCCAGCCGTATACGGGTCCGGCTGCCCAGCACATGAACACGACCCAGCGTCCCCCACAGAGAGCACAGGAGAGCTGGGAGAGCACTACAGAGGAGGGGGTTCCAGGAGTACCTCCTCCTACTGTCCAGACGACAAAAGACTAACGACGACAACCAACCCCCTCAACCTGCAGCTCACCTCACCAAATGTCTTTGCACACTAATATCACTCAATACTTTTACCAAGAGCCCGAGTTTATTGATTGATTGACCAATCAGACTGTAGATCGAGACGAGACTAATTAATTAAGACCCAACCGGTAGCGCTCTCTTCTCTACAGGAAGAACAGTGTCCGCTTTGTCACCTCTGACCCTTGATCCATGCCATCGAGATGATTGAGCCCTTTAAGTTCTGCTTTCCATGTTCCTGTTGTGGAATTGAAGTTCTGTGATTTTTGGAATGTGGAGTTTGAAGAGTATGGATATTCTCCGTCTGTCCGGTAGAGACACGGCACTGCTGACAAGCAAAGAACCATACCCTTGTTTGCAAAGTAGTGTGTGCAGTGTTAAGAGCATCATTGAGATGAAAGACACTGTTGTGGGAGTTGCGTGATGTGTGTACAGGAAGTTAAACTAAATGGTGAAGGGAAGGTGTATATAAAATGTTTTTTTGGAATAGTTCAAACCTTCCATCCCTGGATCTCCCCATCCCCCCACAACCTACAGCAACGATGCAGCAATGTGTGCTCCAGACTGGCCCGTAATCTGTGACTAACAGAAATTGAAGAAAAAAGTAAAATGAACATTTCATTTTGTTTCTGCTGTGTAGTCAGTGCATGGAAGTGAGGTTCAGCATATTACTGGCTTACATTCTTGTTGATGTGAAGTCATCTTCTTTGAATTTTGCCTAGGCTTTTCTGTTTTTTTTAATTTTATTATTTCTTTCTATGAGAACATTGTTCTGTTAAAGTAATATACCAATATCACCAACCATTTGTGCACCAGTTTACAACGGCAGGGTTTATGAAAACTCATTTAATCTATGCTCACATGAAGTTGAAAGAACTCACTGCTTCTTTATTGCTTTCCCCCTTCCACTTTTTGACCTTTCAACATAGCTATAGTCTTACAAGTACTCTCTTTCCATAGAAACGGTTACATTTTCTAAAACAGGCTTATATTCTACAATAACTGCTGGAGAGCTAGTCACATTAAGTGTTTCTAAGTGTTCTTTAGGATTCTTACTGCAACAACAGCAGAAATGTTTCAATTGGCAACATGAATGTGTGGTTTGTTTGTGAATTATTTTTGTTTCACTGGGTTAATTGTTTGCAATTGGCAAAATTCCAGCAAAAAAGATGATCACGATATGAAGAATCTTAAACAATTTTATTGAAATTTCCTAGATGTTGTTTTTGCTGTTTTCAAAGCAGAGGGAAAAAAAGTCTAAAGTTATTAAAGAGGACATTTTTGTCCAATTTATAAAAAATATGTTATTTGCTGTTTTGAGCTCTATCTTCCCTGAACAGTTTTTTTGCCTATTATAGTTTTGGCCACAGTGTGATTTTGAATTCTGGAGCTATGTTTGACCCTTCAAAGTTGCTGCTATTTGCATCACATTAGTACAGCAGTGTGCCGGCTACAAGGAGTACATGGGAAAAGTACATCTTTAAATTGTAGCTTTGTCATATTTAATCTATGGCACATTGTAAATGTCTGATGCATAGCAAACAAGTCCAACAGAACTGTAAGGATATCTCCTGCTAGGGAAACACGATCTCATTGAGTGACATTGCCAACAGTAGAAAATGTAAAAGTAGTCAAAATGGATTAGACACAAAATGTCTGCCAAAACCAGAACTGTGGCCTATACAGACAAGCTGTGGAAGAATAAATTAAGGGGCAATACTGCCCTCCGCCCTTAAATGCAAAGCATACTGGGGGATTAAGGGGGCAACCGAAGACCCTCACAATGAGAGGACAAAGTATGGATTAGGGAAGTCTGATTAAAATGCCATAAGGATTTATTGTCATTCTTCCAATCCCTGCTCCAAAGCACTACAGGTCAGCTTTCACCTCTTCCATTATAAAAATGATTTATTTTGGGACTGCAAGGTCTTTTTCTCCTTATTTTTCTTTTGGCTTTTTTTAAAGTGTTAGTTTATGATCAGATATGCCTTCTGATTTTCTTTGTATTTTGTTTGAATAATTCTTAAGCTCTTTTTGTGAAACATGCATGGATGGTAATTAAGCCCCAAATCTGCCTTAGAGCACTGTACAAACCCAGCACACTGTAAAATTATACTTTAAGAAAATGAGAAATAAATGGTATTTGAATTATGCCCTGGTGTTTTTGGTCAATCATTGACAGGACTGTTGTTATCTGGTCGCAAATAACATACATATTTTGCAATAGTTTTGATTGGCTTGGTTGAAGGAAGGAAAGCAATTGGAGTAATAGTTTAGATAGTTGTATATTTTCGTTTGACCTGTTTTGCCTTTTTTGCTTTTGGAAGGAGATGAAACAGACTCCATAACCCCGAATCCAAACTCTGCATCACCACTCGATGCATCTCTGCTCAGTCAAATTTCCCAGACTTTCTAAAACGCTGCGTGAAGGTTTGCTATATTGTCGCGATATGAGCAGCCAATGCCCTCCTCTCTTCTGTCTGCAGTTGTCTCGTCCAATAAAACCTTCCGTTTGCATGCATACTTCCATTACACCACCACGACACAGACCTAGTGGTGTGGGTGAAAAAGGCTTCAGTCGACATTAGACAGCCGAAACAGCGAACTAGTTAAAAATAAAAACACGAATTTAGCGAAAACAATTAACTGTAACAGAATATACAAACTAAATCTGAAAAAAAATCAATCATTCTGAAATTTAAGAAAAAAACAAAACAAGGCGAGCGCGTAACGTAGCTAGAGACGTCTACAAAACCGGCAAACAAAGAGATCCCTTCTCGACGACAAAATTTTTCCTCAATATTCTTTAGTTATGAGTCATGTGGCCGTCGAGAATGTACACGGTCTAGAACAGCAGGTGAGTTTTATTTTTGTGTGTGTGAGTCCGGGTCTATAACATGCATAAATGTCACAAAACACGTCTGTAATTGTGCGGTCGTGGACACCGACATCTCCGGTTAGCATCTCTGGTTAGCGTTGGTTAGCTTAGCATTAGCGGTTGGTTGTTCGCTAGCTGCGTGTGTCGTGGACACCGACAATCTCCGTTTACCATCTCTTGTTAGCATTGGTTAGCTTAGCATTAGCGGTTGGTTGTTAGCTAACTGCGTGTGTTCAGGTTAAAATGGAGGCCGGTGTGAAGCGACGGGGCTATAATGGTGATTATGGTGGCGGTGTTTCTCCGTGGGGCTTCATACACAACGTGTTAGCCTCTATGTATCTGAAATCTAACATTGACAAGTGTACTTATTACTAATGGCATTAAGAAAATGTCGTTTTCTTGCATTAATTCCCTAACTAAGCCGACACTAGGTATGGTTTACCGGCTTCCTAGTTTGGCCTCGGCTCTACTGTCGGCTTACTGCTCTATACTATAGTAACTATAGCATGAAAGCTAACCCGCTACATTTTCCTCTGCGTCACTGTCACGTTGTTTTAATCACTAATGGACAATTCGTTATACGTTTTGTCTAGCTACCTAGTTGTTGACTAGTAACGACTTTATAAGTATGTGGATTTGGCTGCCTGTTTGTTGACACGTTTAAAGAAACGTGTATAATCGAGTCATTGTCAAGTTAACCAGTGGATTTTGTCATCTTATGTAATGAGGCTGGTCCTGACAGTATTCAGGAAAACAACCATTACTTGCATGACAAAACGTTGTTGACACATATTTTAATAGTTGTCTAATTCTAAACCTAGTCCTAGTATGTAATATACTTTCCACACAGTCGGCATTTGACATGTGCGCGGCTTTAAAAATATCTCTGGTCGGACCCTCTTCTATTGAAAGTTGACCCAGGAAACCTGATCCATTTGAGACATGTATTTGGCTGTATGGTATAAATCTAGGGATCAGGCTGTCACCTATAGATGTGAACATAGCATAATTTAATCTAACTCTGTTAAACTATAAGAAAGCTATATGACTGTTACCTGTGTCACCTGTCTCTATTGATGGGGAGGACAGTATTGCACAAGGGATATCCCATATGTCTATCAGAATCTGGTTTATTCGCCAAGTCTGTTTACACAGGCAAATTATTGTTTCTGACCACTAGCTGCAGCATTTACCACACACATTTTAAGACGTGTGTGTATAAAACGTGCACAACCAGAGCGAAACGCACAACACGAACAGTCAAGAGACCCTCCCTGGTTGGCATACGTATTGGATAAAAGAGTCGTATGTCTTCTCAGGATGCTACTCTGTTAGCCATACGTTTCATTTCACCCAGACCTTGAACTTAAAAGGCTTTAGTCACCAGTCACCACTCAATTTGTCAGGTTAAAATACGGTATGCATCTTCAGAATGTACGTGTAGGCATACGTGTTGGATGTTCACCATTGCTTTGTTCTCTTTCAGCTTGCTGTCCTGGGCTTGAACAGTGCTGATGGACAGGGCGGGGGTACTGGCAGTAAGTCGTTTCAAAATGCATCTAGGTTATTATGGTCATCAGTTTCTCTATTGATCCCGTCATCTAAAACCGCGCTCACTCATCTCCTTTTACTTTATATCCATTTGGTGGTACGTAATAACGCCATCACCTTTAATTGGATAATTATTTGACACAAAGAAAGAAAATACTGTCAGATTAACCATCATAGTAATCTTTGCAAATTAATTTATATTGTCCATTACTGGGATGTTTTGCATTTTAGCTGATTCAATTGTTCACCCGCTTTTAGTGGTGAACAATCATAAACGTTAGTTTTGGACAGATTTCACAAAATTGATTTCTTTTAAAATGTCCCCACAATGACCTTGACCCATGTCTTTGAGGTTTGTGAAGGAATTTGAATGCAAAAGTTTGCCGTTTCCACTATTGTGATCATAAATATGTTTAACTTGGAACTGTTAACTTTCTGCTTTTCCCTTGTATTGGAAGTTATTTCTTAATCAACGCACTGCCGGTCTTGTCAAGCCACGTCTTCAAAATCTCTGAGAGCCAGGTTCTCTAGGCTAGTACACTGACGATGCTGCTTTCAAGAACTGCACAGTTTATTCCATATTTCACTGTTGCCACGCAGGTTGTTTTCCACCTATTCCATTTTGTTAGCGAGTGGCACGCCCCTCGCAACCAACCTACAAACCTAAGATTTTTTGTGAATGCTCAACTTTTGGCGTTTTCAAAAACAGATCACTTTTCGAAAGTCTCCTGAAAACATTTACTTTTTACATTCTCATTTAGTTTTAAACATGTTTTGCCGGACCACTGGAGTATATGGTCCATGCACCAATGAGACAGCCAGAAATCTCAGAGAGGTTTTAATGCTTTTTGTGGGACACTGTTGGATACGTAATGCTTACACTTGGGGGGATCAAATACTGAACATGTGACTAGTTGCAATAGTTTAAGCCAGTAAATGCGCTTGGACCAATGCGATTGTCTGCATACTAAAATCCTTATAACGTGCCCCCTAAATGTTCCAGTCTGGACACTACTTGCCCTTAAAGGACAGAGATTAATCTTCTGGGACTGACATTCATCAGTTTACTACTAGGTTCATTTCGGTCTATGACAAATTTGTGTTAACATTTTCATTATTTTAGTCAGTTATGCTCATTTATGAATTGGCTTTCCTTTTTTTTATTGCCATTTCAGTTTAATTTATGCTTCCCAAGTTGTTTTATTTGTTCGTTTTGATAGTTGGCAGTTCCATTCCTATTGAATGAACCCTATCAATCCCAAGGGCAACTTCAGTCTTCTTTGAGCTATTGTGTTGGTGCTTCAGAGTTTTGGGACTTACTGGCTGGTCCCTCTCGTTTGCTGCTGTCTATGACTTGCCTGTCGTGGAAGGCCAATCATTACTATAAAGGTTTTTGTGAAACACAGATGGATCTCGATGGGACTTCACCTGGAAAAACTAAATCCAATGTTAAACCTATTTGTAGTTGGATTAGTCAAATACATTTGATATAAAACAGGAAAGCTTGCTAAGGAATTCTGTTACTTTTCAATGGAATGTTAGAATGGGTGCAATCTCTTGACGCAAGGGCCTTTGAGTGTGTTCCACCATCTCTAACCCCCACCTGCATGGTTTTTCCTCACACACTCGTGTCTAGGGTTTATGGAGAGTAGTGCAGTAAGCAGAGACAATAAAGTCTCTGTGATCGTCCTCTGCGTAAATACCGCTCAATTATGAGTATTACGGATATTGTGCAAGCCGACAGGCACGATCGTAACACCTTATCTATTAAACTGGACTGCCTCAAAAATACATTTAAAATTAATTTCTCTATCAATCTGTTGGTTCCACGTGAGATGTGGATAATAAAGCTAGAGACTGCATGCTCACCATCCTAGTCTAGTTGACACATTTCTGCTTGTCATAAAATTCTATTAGTTTGGCATCTTTCCAGTAACTGCCTGTTGGAGAAAATTTTTCATTCAAATTGGATGGTTTCACGTTATGTTTGCAGTAGCACTAATACACTGGTGGCCTCCTTGTGCGCTTGGAGTTGGTTTACAGTTAAGCATGCTATCTAAGCTAGTGACATGTTACTGATGTGTTGGGTCATGCTATGACTGTCATAGAAATGTTGTGGGTGTAGGAGATCATATGAAATCCCAGGACAATATATCTATTACACTATGAAGTTCTACTTCAAATCTGCAGTCAAAACTTTCACAAGGTTGTCGATACCTTGTTTATTTAATCTTGTAATGAAAAGCGCGTCTCCTCAAAAGAACACAGTTTAACACTTCAATGTGTGGTTAAATATGATGGCTAAACAAGCAGAGAAAGTCTGATGTTTTTCTGGTTTGGGATTGATGGGGTTAAAGGGCATGACATCCATTGAGTAAGACTCGGGCCCAATTAGGCCTGTGTGACGTGATTATTAGTTTGTATTGCAGTACTGCCCCTGTTCTCACAAGTCTGTCTCTCTAGGGACCTGTTACATTCCACCTCATTTACGGAACAAAGAGGCTTCCAAAAATGGTAAGTGTTGGACCCCCCCATCAACACCACCACCACCACCTCTTATGAGGTGTGCCAGTTGGATGCCATAAGATGCCCTGGCCCCCTAGTGGTGAAAGATACTGTCATTCAGTGTTGTAACCCCACCCGAAACGTTTCACAAAATTGATTAAGCCAGCAACATGGCCCAAGATATTCTGCCTTTGGACTATCGTTTAATTCGACAATTGGTTTACTTTGGGCTCTGATAAGGTCAGATGGTGATCCGGATGGGTGGATTCTCACCACCAGCGTGACTGTGTTCAGTTATGTTATGCTAGAATGTCTGCCTTATGTAGCCAGCTGCTTGTTTTTATCTGATTTCCAGTTGCACTGCAAGACGACAGGCAGTGCTCATCAAATATCAGTTCAATTTTGACCGCATCCAGGTCACTGCTTTGACAAGTCATCAAGTCAATTGTCACGCTCTAACCGGCAAACATTCGCACTACATGGGCAGCACGTTTGCATCATGACGCCTGTTCTATCATTATCCTCATGACGTTGTGTTCGTTTTTTTTTTCTTGCAGCCGATGCGTTCTGTAGGCAGAGCACTTTCTCAATGGCACCAGGAAGCTGTAAGTCCCTTTTCTGACGGCTCTTTGGCTGAGGGAAGCTCTGGCATTTTCATTCTAAATTGTATCCTAATTTTATTATGCATGCTTTAATCGCCTACTAAAACAGTGGTCTCACAAATCGTTTGGGAAATAAGGCCACGCTGCATTTGGACATGGTGACCGGAGGCTCTCAAATTGGATGTTTTTAACTAAATTCCCATGAGTGAAACCTGAGACATGACTGGCTTTTCCTGCATCAAAGTGTTTGCATCCTCTCATGCTTATGTTTTGTTTTGTTCAGATAAAATGCAGCCTCCATTAGCTATGTCATTCCAACACAATGCTTTATTGCAATTGTTTCATGTCTGATTTCGATGTGTGGGATTAAGTAATGGTGTGAGGAATTGTGTTGTTTGCATGACAAACTTTCTCGCGATGACAAATGCTTCTTAATTGGGACACTCTAGTTTAAGAGCAGTTATTGAATGTGATAGAATTGCCAAAATATATTTTTTAACTAATGCCGTTTATGGGCGAGAAGCTTTTTAATGAAAGTTCCTTATGTTGTAACCGTCACACGTTTCCCATTTTCAGACTCATCCATGCAGTAACAAATTGTGGGCCTCTGGGGTGTGAAAGGCAAAAGATGCCAAGGGCCTGGTTCCATTTTTAACCCTGCAGGCTAAACTGGAACCATGCCTTAAGTGTTCTAATCTCTTTTCCACAAGGACCTATTGACTGTGATTGAGGAAGAAATGCCTCGGGTCTATGGGACTCCAATTTAATTTCTACTTTTTTCCCTTCTGTTTTCCTCAAGATACTCCTGGCGGCTGGGATGGGGGACGCAACAATGGGTTTGTTCAGAACGGCTACCACGACAACCGCATGAATGGCGGCAACAGATACAATAGCGGCCCGCCTCGCATGGAGAGAGGCCGGGGTGGTGGCGGTTACCGTGGTGGCAGGGGCGGGTCCTACAACCCTGTCCAGCCCATGCAGAACACCGGTGGGTTTGGTGGTTACGAGAACAAAGATGTCGGTGGCTGGAACACTGCTAAAGACGCCTACACCAGCTTCGGAGCACGTCCCGACAGGGGGAAATCGGCTTTCTTCAACAATGGAGCAAGTTTGACCCGCGGAAGGTAAGATGACGTCACCACCAAGCTGTTAGCCTCTTGCAGACACTTTTCGTGTTCCTGATTTTTATGCGCTCATAAGGCAACTGATTGCCCAGCTAGCCGTCCTGACCCTGTGTTTGTGGTTGTCAGTTACACACGTGGAGGGTTCGGGGGCGGTGGAAACAGCCGCTGGGTGGAGGAGCCCCGGGACGATGAGGACTGGTCCAAACCCACTCAGGCCAACGAGCGCCTGGAACAGTGAGTAGTACCCTTCACTGTGCATTCTAATGTGAATAATTAGGTTTTACAGAGCACATTCAAACATGGCCCGCCATCCACCATCCTCACCATCACTAGAAATGACGATGCACTCTGTTGCTATTCAAAACTATGAGTGTCCCAGCATTCTAAAACATGGGTTTTCCAATACACCTAAAACATTTCTGTTTTATTTAGGGAGCTGTTCGCTGGAGGTAACACAGGGATTAACTTTGACAATTACGACGACATTCCAGTTGAGGCCACGGGCCAGAACTGCCCTCATCACATTGACAGCGTGAGTTTTCAAGTATTTCGGTTAATTAACCTCATGTTCACACTTAAGCACCCCTCATTGTCCTTTTCATGATCATTATTGCAGTACGTGTTTAACAGAAGTAGTCGTTCTTCACAGGATCATCACACTGCCTCCTTTCCGGTTTCTGAAGCGTAGAGATTAGTGGACAGTGATGTTTTGCTGTTTCAATATGTCTGTCTTGTTCAGTTCCAAGATGTAGAGATGGGAGAGATAATCATGGGTAACATTGCCCTGACCCGCTACACGCGACCCACTCCAGTTCAGAAGTACGCCATTCCAATCATCAAGAACAAGAGAGACCTTATGGCCTGTGCTCAGACAGGTCAGAAAAGAACTGCACTATGTGCTCCTGTTGTACACAGATGCATGTAAGGATGACGTGGCTAATGAACTACCTTCTCTCAGGCTCTGGTAAGACTGCAGCATTCCTGTTGCCAGTACTGAGTCAGATCTATACCGAAGGCCCAGGAGAGGCCGCTGCTTCCCAGAAATCTGGAGGACAGGACAATGGAAAGTATGGACGCCGCAAGCAGTACCCCCTCTCTCTGGTCCTGGCCCCCACCAGAGAACTGGCCCTGCAGATCTATGAGGAGGCCAGGAAGGTAACCATCACTGCACCTGTGACTGCACATCACACACACATCAGCCATGACTGCAGTTCACATGCGGACACACCCACACAGCCTGGTGTTTGACTGACATCAGACATCCCATCAGTATCAGTGATGGTCAGGTCGGTAGCTGTCTGCCTGGGGGCCTCCGTCTCTTTGTTCCTGTGTGTTTTTGTTGACTGCCAGCGAGCCACAGTTGGGATTAGTGAACTGCAGTCCAACACACAATCATTGTTTGATTTGTGATTGTGGCCACCCCGTCCCCCTGCCTTCTCTCTCTCTCATTGTACCACGCATGCAAACCTGCCTTTACTATCCTTGTTTTAATCCCTCCTTCTCGCCTTCCCACCTCTACCCTGTATTGCCCTCACCCTTGCGTTTCCCTCTGCAGTTTGCGTACCGGTCTCGTGTCCGTCCCTGTGTGGTGTACGGAGGAGCTGACATCGGCCAGCAGATCAGAGACCTGGAGCGAGGCTGCCACTTGCTGGTGGCTACACCTGGACGCCTGGTAGACATGATGGAGAGGGGAAAGATTGGCCTTGACTACTGCAAGTGAGTAACACCAACAGGGATAGGAACTCATTTTGTCTATATCCAAATTACTTCTGTTTTATCTTCCAACCTAATTTGGTGCTTTGAGAAGCTAACAAGCATGTGTGCACCTTCGTTGTCTTTGTTTGAGTGTTTGTTTACGCCGTGCTATTGCAGGGTTGTGTGGTTGTCCCGTCTGGCCACTGGAGTTTGGGTGTGAACGATCAATTTGACATGCATCTTAAAACCTTTATTGTTGAACATGCTTTCAATTTGTATTAATACTACTATGAAGAAAACATTGGGCTGTATAAGGGAAATGACATCAATTTAATATCAAATAAATAAATACAATCCAAGTATTTTTGTGTTTAGACTAGCAATTATTGATAGATTATTCAATTATCAGAACAGTTGTTAGTTTCGGCTCTACAATATGGATGGTTGTGCGTATACGTGTGTGTTTATGGAAATTGTTATGAACACTGATTAGAACATTTCTACCTGACTATTGCAAGCCCAGATCAGATGGGTTTGGTGGATGAGTTATTTCTGAGAGCCAGGCTGCTTTACATTCAGGTAAAGCCCTATGTTATTGGATCCTATCAAATGGCATTGGTTGTCCCTCCCCTAAGAAGAGCGATGTATCTTATTGCTTAGCCCAGCAACAGCTCTCCTGATTCAGCTTATTACACTATTGATTAATTGAATCAGCTTACCAGGCAGTAATGCAAGCTTACACAGCCATTGGAGCTTTCGGCCCAAAAACCCTGTCCCAGACGTTATCTGGCCCCCCCTCCTCGCTGTTGTCTGCCCCCCCCTCTCTGTGTCTCAGCTGTTATCTGACAATCCCCCTCCCCCCTCTGTGTTTCAGCTACCTGGTTCTGGATGAGGCTGACAGGATGTTGGACATGGGGTTTGAGCCCCAGATCCGACGTATCGTGGAGCAGGATACCATGCCCCCTAAAGGCATCCGCCAGACCATGATGTTCAGCGCCACCTTTCCCAAGGAGATCCAGGTACACACACACACACACACACACACACACACATTCTGATGCCATTATTGTAGTATTAATATTAAAACAACAACACACTGGGAAAACCACAGACTGAGCCATAATGGCCACTTGGATACTAGACTGAAGTAATGTTCATTTGCCATAAGGTCATTTGTATCTCCTTTCAGACTTTGTCTGCTGTTTCCATTGTTTTGATGTTATAGTCGATGGTTGGCCAATGTTATGAGTTCACATTGCAACTGCTAGCGAAGTTGTGTATTTTATGCCAGTGAGTGGCATAACCATTCAGCTTCATGGTTGGTGTCGGCAAACATACTTTATATTGGAGAAACAAACCATGTTGCATTAATTAAGTATACGAAAATCAGGTAACAAGTGTTACAGTACCATGTAGCCTGCTAACTGAATACAAAATGAAAAGTACAAAATATTATTAGAAGTGCGTTTATTTACATTGTTTTTACCTAAGTGTTTGAATTCATAACTGTAATTTCAATACTTCTAATATACTGAGATTTAACATTTTATCCAACCTTATGCTTGGTACATTGTAAAATATTGGCACAAATGCTGTTTTGCCCACAGATACGCTGCGTCTTACGTTCCTTTGTAAATGTTTGTTTATTGTGTATGTGTAGCTTGTCAATGAATCAATCGTCCCTCTGTCAGATCCTGGCCCGTGACTTCCTGGAGGAGTACATCTTCCTGGCAGTTGGGCGTGTGGGCTCCACCTCTGAGAACATCACACAGAAGGTGGTGTGGGTGGAGGATGGTGACAAAAGGTCCTTCCTCCTGGACCTGCTCAACGCCACAGGTAACTACATTCGCTATAACTGTTCCTGGCTCCACCCTGCATCTCTGTCCTCTCCCCCATGTCTGTCTGTGGGCTGCTGTAGCTAACTAGCAGGGTTTCTCAAAGCTTCTCCCGGGGACTGCATGACTAGTTATTTGACTGCCATTTGAGCCACATTGGTGGCTGGTACAGTCATTGGTACAGTCTTGATAAGGGCACATGCATTACTTTCGTCTTCTAACGTTCTTGTCTGAGGACTTGAGTTGAGAATCCCTGTGTTTGTGTAGAGTGTTTTAGTTTTAAGAAAATCTTGGATTAATGGTTAAAAGCTAGATGGTATCTGCAAATGCAGTGTTTCCCCCAAATTAACTGACTTGATCTAAATTAAACCAAATGCTGAAAATTAATATTAAAATATTGATTCAATATGTAGAACCGGGTTTCCATTAGCTATAATATGACAGCCTTTAACCACTAAGCTCAAACAGAGTTGTAGCCGGACAAATTGTCCTACAGTTACACCCAGATTTAGAAACTGAGTACTGACACCAGGTCAAAGGACCTAAGCACAGTTCAAATGATAAATGATTTTGCATTGACCTGCCTATTTAGACCTCAAAGACATAGGGTGGTGGTGGTGGTGGTGTTTATTTTGGCCACATTTTGTAACTAACCACTGTTTCTGGCTTGTGCATGTGTCTAGAAACCCAACACCTACATCCGACATGTAGCACGTTGACCACAAGTATTGTCTGCATGACGGTTTTACATTAAAAGTGGAATAACTTGTATGTGCTTATACGTGTTCATATATTTTAATCAAACATATAGGTACTTTCTTAACTTGTAGTCTATAGTTTATCTGCCCTATCTTAGCCATAGTTGCTAAAAAATAAAATATTTGACTGTTAGCGAGTACAATACCTTACACAATTTTAGCATGTGATTTTAAGTTGCAAGAGATCTACCTCTGGACAGTCACTCTGTTACCATGAGACTGTGTTTGTTCTGGTCTCCCAAAGTTAAATGACTGTGGATGAAATAACGCTTGGCAGAAAATAATGCTAGTCAGAAAATAACGCTAGGCAAAATATTCTGCTTACTGTATTGTGTTTAGGTTTGCTATTGCCTACCTTACTTATACCAGTTAGTTAAATAACACATTGTAGTGGTAGTCTCCCACAAGACAAAACAATACAACTAGACCTTTGTGATCTATTAGAGAAAAATCTGGTCCACAGACACACTATTTTATGTACCACAGCCTCACTTTTATTCTGTGAGGTGTATTACCAGTAGAGTCAGTGATGTGACGTACTGGACAGGTTTTGGTTCTTTGTCCTGGGTGCACTTAACTCCAGGTTACCCTACATTACAGTCACTGTAACACAATCTTAGGTGCAAATCCGTGTAAGATGTTAACTGGCTGGCTGAATTACCCAATTGGGTAAATGCAGACAGACAACCACAGTGGGATTTATTGACGCCTCAATATTCCATCTATTGGTCTGTACATATAAATGCTTGTTGCTAATAACATACCAGCTAATATGGCTTATGTATAGGACATTCATTGGTCTGTACATATAAAGGCTTGTTGCTAATAGCATACCAGCTAATATGGCTTATGCATAGGATATCCATTGGCTATCGGAAATTATTGCTACACTATATTTGTCCAATATCCTTGTCAAATGTCTGCAATCAAGCTGTAGAGATTGGGTCTCTTGACCAGTGTACATGGATTGTGGGAAGATTTCTGGTGAATGGAAACCCTGTTTTAGAAAAGTCAATATTTGATTGGGTTTACTACTGCGCAGATCCCTCTGGCTTCTAATGGTAGAATAGCAGAATAGATTCTGAATTACGTGTGCAAGACTTGAACCCTAGAAAATGGGTAACTCTGTATTGATTTCATCAGGCATTCTGTTTCCCATAGTTGTGTGTGTGTGTGTGTGTGTGTGTGTATATATATCTCCATAGCTGTCACTAGTACATTCAGGGGGTCATAAGCCAGGGCCCATGTTCAGTTGGCAGTTGAATGCACCTCAGTTTTGGTAGTGTGTCGGGGTAAGATCTGAGAGTTGTAGCCACATTTATTCTTAGGCTACATATGTTGGCCACCATAAACTGATCCTACCTGTAGAGCCACAAGTACACAGAGTTCAGGAAACTATCCGTCACGTTTGCACCAAATGTTTCACGACACGACGTCATGAGGTTGTGTGGGAACCCGTTGGTGTGTTCTTGGCGGGCCCTTTAAATTGTACATCTCGAAGAGAGTTTGCTGAACTCGTATGTATGTTGATTAGCCTTCCCCTGTCATGTCACTGATAAACTGTTGAAACTGTATTAAGTTTATCGCCGGGTTTGGTTTTATCCAAAGTCATTCCGAGCGAGGTTCAGGACAATGCAGGTGAAAACATAGAGAAACCTGGTAAGTAGCACTTTCTTATTCCTTTCGTGGATGTAGAGGCTTGTCTCATTTCATTTTTCAGTTCCTTGTTTATTTATTGCCTGGCCTTTGTTGGTTACCCATACTAGTCATCCATTTGTTTCCAGGCAGAAGGTTCCTTTTGGTTCTGAACATCTTGTGGTGTTGTCACTGTGATGTCTTCCATTGTTTGTTGTTTTGAAGAGGATTCTCTTGTGTGGGGATTGATGTCGGAATCAGTGACGTTTGTTTGATTGGCTCAAACCCTGCCAAGTTAACTCCTGTTACTGGAAATCTATGCACGTTTTGTCTTGTACTTTTGTAATGCTCCTTCCAGTATGATGGCCATGGCAGCTTGCTATATGTACAATGCTGGTAGAAAAATGACACGAAACACTTTTCTACCGGATCTGTATATTGTAGCTATGCTCAAGGCTTGACATAAATGTCTTGTCCTCTGGACAAGTAGGGCAGGTTGATTCGTTTCTAACATTTTGCATGCAACTTAATTGTGAAATCTTTGTAGATGTTTATGCTTGCACATATTTCCTCCTTGTGCTGTGGTTAGAGGGGTAGCAGAATTAGATGAGGCAGACACTAGACATGACCTTACTTTAAAACATGTCAATGTCATTTAGGAGTTGCTAAATGGTTCACTCCTGAAATGACTTAAGCTACACGGCTCCCCTATGGGTTTGTCAAGGCTGGACGTCTAGTCCTTATTCATTTGTCTGTGAATAACTAGCTTGATGTTTCAATACTGGTGGCTTCTTGGGTCTTTGGCCTGCAGGTTATGCCTGTACCTCAATGCTGGTGTAGAATTCTGCAATGACATGTGCTCCCCAAAAAAAGGGAAAGCGCTTGGCAACCCCTGGCACCCCGAAGGACACAATGTTTTTATCTTGTGATTACTTTCAGATTTCGTTCATACCAAATCTAGATTCTGCTTGTCAGAGGCGAGAGGACAAGTGTTAGTGTCAATGCCTTTCTCTAAGTTGGTTTATATGTGCTGTAACCTTTTGAAGAAGCCCTCTGGGTCAGTATGATTCACTGTGGACCAGCAACACTTTAGATATCCTGCTTCTCTTAGCTAGAGCTTCAATCTCTTAGCAATACTTGATGTTTCCTCCCACCTGCCAACCTCCTGGTGATTAACACACTCCCTCCATACTCTAGTCACAGGCAGTAGTGTACTGACGATTTCTCACCTGGGCTTTATTCAGAAGGGTACAGAAAAGGCTCTGAACATTTGAAAAAGAAATGTCCCGAGTAAACTTGACACGTTATTCCGTGACCGACCTGCCACCATTCCTCTCCCTAGGTAAGGACTCCCTGACGCTGGTGTTCGTGGAGACCAAGAAGGGAGCGGATGCCCTGGAGGACTTTCTGTACCGCGAGGGCTACGCCTGCACCAGTATCCACGGAGACCGTTCCCAGAGGGACAGGGAGGAGGCGCTGCACCAGTTCCGCTCTGGGCGCTGCCCAATCCTGGTCGCCACTGCTGTGAGTAGCATGCAGACATTTTGTCTGGCTAGCGTTTACTACAGCTCTATCTTTTAGTGCGGCTAAACAATGTGATGCGTGGTACCAAACTAGGGGTGCACGATATTGACAAAATGTGATATTGCGATATTGATCATGAATATTGCGATATCGATATAAATTTCGATATTCTTAAACGTATGTAAAAACACAAAAGTTATGGGAAAATGCCTCAAAATAGATGAATATATAAACAAAATCGATTGTGGCGTTTGCACTCATCCTATAGCGGCTTGTGGTGGTTGTTAAGATGGAAAATAGGTTGGTTGTATTTCCTTTTGCCCGGTGTATCACCATACCGCAAGTTTTGCACAACAGCTTGAGCGACATTAGTTGGCTTAAACTTTTCTTTAGCTTCTCTATTTGCTTTTTCTCGCTTTGTCCGACTGTCTTTATTTCTCTTCACTCACGTTGTCGGAGTTAACATTAGTGGACCCGTTCGCTCACACTCGCATGTGACAGGGCAACTGACCAATCAAACATGATCATTATAGTTTTCAAGCGTGCGCTTAAATCGAACACAACTAGCCACAAAGCCAATAGACGCATCTCTCCACAAAATAAATTTATAAATAAATATTGCATTTCTTGCGACATTTTCGATATTGATATAGCGCAACGTGATATCGCAATAAAGGTATTGAGTCGATATTTCGTGCTAACCTATACCAAACTGGCTGATGCAGATATGTTGATTTTTTTTTTATTAATGAGTCAATTCGTTCAGCGTAGTGATAACACTTTGTCCGATATAGGATGTGCGTTTTTCACATCACGTCTCTGTTACTTCTGGGTGTTACTTCTGACCTCTGGGTTAAATGAGCCGGTTAACAGAGACTATGTGTATCCAATGCTGTTCTGGAAGTCATCTTGACGGTAACTTTCCAGAGTCTGCTGGGAGTTGTTTCACTGAAGCAGGGCCTGATTCACAAATCAAATATTAAAAAAAAAACATGTGGAGAGAAAGGTAACAAAAAGACAGTATCTTTTGGCCGGATACAGCCTTGTGCTTGTTTTGCGATATGGTTTTATGATGTGGGGGTTGTAAAAGGAGCTGTTTAGACAGGATGTTCATTAACAGTGTGTTCTGCTCTCTTCGACCACCAGGTGGCTGCCCGTGGTCTGGACATTTCTAATGTAAAGCATGTCATCAACTTTGACCTGCCCAGCGACATAGAGGAGTATGTCCACCGTATTGGTCGTACTGGACGTGTAGGCAACCTGGGTAAGCCAATCACCTAAATCTTCCTGAGTATCGAACTGTGAACGTGGAAAACTCATTAAGAGTGCGGTAAGGCAATTGTACGAAATGATAAATGCAACCATATAAAAGTAGCAAGTTATGCACTGTAACAATCCTCCCTTCGTCCAGGTCTGGCCACGTCATTCTTCAACGATAAGAACGGCAACATCACCAAGGACCTTCTGGACATCCTGGTGGAGGCTAAACAGGAGGTGCCCTCCTGGTTGGAGAGCCTGGCCTATGAACACCAGCACAAGAGCAATACACGAGGACGCTCCAAGAGGTACGTGTGGTAGTCGTGAGGGAGAGGTCATTGAGGGGTGTCGGTTTAATTGCTGCATGTTGTAGTGACCTAATAGTTGACCATGTTTGAATTCATGTTAATGAACAAATCCAGTGGCCTTCAACCATCCACAGAATGAGATTGTCCCAACCCTGGTTTTGACTGGTTTTATGGACACAATTATCCTATTTGCACTTGTTAATTTCATTGACATACTTCAATGCCAGATAAGCATTCTAGCATGTTCCGTATGTGTTCTACAGCTTCTGGTTCTTCTTTTTCAATTGTTTATTCACTGTACTGTTCATTTTTCCTTGGTAACACACTGATGGCATGGGGAGCTATTAGCTGATGGAGGTTACATCGCTCTGACTGACACATTCTCTGTTTCTCGGTTCAGGTTCAGTTCTGGTGGCTTCGGAGCCAGGGACTACCGTCAGACCAGCGGAGGCAGCAGCAACACTGGAGGTTTCGGGGGACGTGGTGGACGCCAGCCCAGTGGGCACGGAGGAAACCGTGGGTTCGGCGGTAGCGGCGGTAAGCATTGGTTTTAAGTGTCACGATGGCCAATCAATTGGCATTTAATATCACTCATTTGTATTTAATTGGAACCATGCTCCAGTACAGCCTCTGTGAGGTATTTACAGATCTGATATCCCATCGGGTTGGGTTCCTGCTCTGATCAGTCATGTTGGATCGTTGTCATTAGGTCAAACATCGACTGCATCCTAATTGATTTAATAGGGGATCTTTGTTCCTTCTAAAATGTGTGAACTTTGTCTGTCTTTGTTGCGAATGAGAATTACTTCTCAATGGGCCTACCTGGTTAAATGAAGGTTAAATAAATATATTGTATAGAAAACATTGTCCTGACTTTATTTCCCCACCACAGGTGGCTTCGGGGGCAACTTCTACAGCAGTGACGGCTATGGAGGAAGCTACACCCACCAAGGGGGGGTGGACTGGTGGGGCAACTAGACATTCCTCTAAACCATTCACCAAACACCTCCACCCACCCTCCTTTCCCCCACCAACGCAGTGGGCCGCGCCACGCCAAACTCACTGATAAGGAAACCACATGTGTAACCTAAGCCAGACTATATAAACCCCAGTGTAGCTTCCAGACAGACTCTGCAGTACATTACCAGTTGTGATTCTCTGACCACTTTTCTCCCCAAAAAAATGGAGCTGAGGGAGCGAGAGATGGGGGACCGGAAGAGCTGGAGCCCACTGAGCGATTCCTAGTGACACCTAGCAACGGCAGGCTCCGGAATCGTGTGGTCGCCCGTAACGACAATAGCATACTTCTACTTTTTCTTTACTTACAGCTGCTTTGTTTTCTTTGTAACAAAAACTGAGGATCATTTGTTTGTTAATGTACTGTGCCTTTAATAATTAGATCGTTTTCTCTATAATGTTATTTTAAACGTCATAGCTGGCTGAAACCTGGCCGACAAGAAGTAAATCGTTTTTTTGTTTGTTTTTTGGGTTTAATCGTGTTTTTTGTTATTTTATTCGGAAGGCAAACAAAATAAGCTTGAACTAAATATCAAACCTTGGCAAACACCGAGATGACATGACTTGAGTGAGTCATTCGTCTATTTGAGCTTCAAATTTGTCACAGGGTATTCTGATGACTCAAACCAGCTCCAATGGCCTGTTTGAGCCATCCTAGGAGAATTCCATTATAGGTTTTCAAACCCTTATGTGACAAAAGTGCACTTCAAGGGGGAAAAAAGTTCAAAGAGTTCAAAATATGTTTCGCTCACTCTATCCTGGAGAGAAATATGGTAGTCTTCACTAAACGAGCCATTCCAGTTCTACAATCTTAACATTTTAAAATTGATTATTTAAATGTAAATACAAGGTATTTGGGCAACTCGATACTCAAATGTCAATTCCCCACCTGATTTGCAATTGAACCAGCTAGTGAAGAAACCTTTCTAGCTGCCTGGTGGGTGAAATTGTTTTTGAGTTAGCTTTTTTTTTTTTTACTTGAAAACATTTAGGAGGAATGGAATTGAAATATCCTTCCGACTGAATGTTTCTTAAAATTGTCAACAATTCAAAAACGGCGCTTGCCGTATTGAAAGTGAAGTTCGAATGGTTGCCATAGGACCACACAGAAACCTGGGTGGCTTTGCTTTTTGCCAAGGCCATCCCGGGACGAATTACGCATGCAAGTGTTGTTGTTTTTTGGTCAAGGAGTTTAAAAAAAACAAAAAATGCAAAAGAATTCTGCAGCAGGCTTTTACTTCATTACAAAATGTTGTTCTCTTACACCTTTATTTCGTTATCTCTTTCAAGCTGCGTTAGAATCCGAAGAACATTCTCGGGTTTACTGTAAACAACTGTACAAGCTCTTCCCCCTCAGTGCGTCAGGGTAATTAAGGAGGTCATAGGTCAGAATCATAGGGTCAGCAGAGGGTTGCTAATGTACACGCGAGCAAACTGAACTGCGCGTTGCGCACCGATGTAGCAAAGGATGATGGGTCGTGCAGTTTATTTTTCAGTGCACCGCCATATTTAGAGGCAATGAGGTTTTCCATGTGTATGCTGGCTGGTGAATCTAGCCCACGCGACCCGGCCAAAGACCGGGGGTGCTTTATTTATCCTTTATTACTGACAAAGAACCAATGCAGCTATTTGGCCCTTTGTGGGGTTGGGCTGGATGTATAATGTAAAATCACTGGCCAATTTACTACTATAGCTGGCATACAGGCGTCCTCCTTGTTTGTGAAGGGGGCCCAACGTTGGCGAGAAAATGGCATTTAACTTAAGTGCAATACATGAATATATTGTCATAGTGTGTCGTGCCTTGACATTTTGAATAAATAACATTGACATGACGGTGGTTACGAAGCGGATGCACTGATAGTATTGTGATAACTAAGATTGAATGGTGCTACCTAAGTTAGGTCTAGGCCCCTTTCTGATGTTACTTAATGACCATCAAGTTTTACAAAAACGTATTTTATTGCACATCTAGAGTTTTATATGAATGTCTTCTTGAGTGCGTGTCCTTTAAGCTTCCGAATTTTGTGTGAGGAGATTGTGAGAAACGCAGCTTGTTTACGAAAGGGGAAGGTTTATCACTATTTAAAACCAGGATTTATTTGGGACCAGGGGTTAGTACAGTAGCATTCTGGGAATTTAGCTATTTGCACACAGATTACTAGATTCTACTTTTGCTGCTAGTTTGTGTAATTTATTAAGCATTTTTGAGAAATATTTATTTTTATAAGCCTAAAAAGTGGTAGTTTAAGAAACTTGACCAAAAGACAGTATAAAAACACTGGCACTTGAATGTTGAATGTCACCGGTATGCGTGGGAATTTATATTTTTCGGGGTAGTGTGAGCTTTTTAATGTCAGTCATATTGGACTCAATATCAAAATCCACACCTGTTACTACTAGTACTGGCCTCACGGCTGCAATGTCTAATGGACCATAATCTTAACGTTTAATTGGCGAACAAAATTAGATACAACCAATGCCAAGGTTTGGATAATAAAAGTGATCAAAAATCATTTTCTAAAAAATAATGTACCCGTGCATAAGTGTCCAGATTCTCTCCAATTCAAATTTTCTTTGTTTGAGTTTTCCTCCCCCCAGTGAATGTCTGGCACATGGCAATCTTAAGGAAAAAACATGTGGTTCTGCTCTGTTGTTGTATTTGCCTATTTAAGCCTCTGTGTATGTTCAGTGGAGTGTGTGTGTGCTGAGTCTGAGAAGGGTCAATAAGTCTTACAGTAACACTGACTGACTGGGTATATTAGGTTGGATGAGTGAGCCGTTTGGATGTGAGTTACGGATGAAATCTGAAGCTACCGAAAGGGTTGTAGAGCTTTGGGCTGGCCAGACTACCCTGAACATCACAGTCGCCTGTTAGTATTTGCTTTAATGTATTAGTTTAGAGGCTGTGCACTGCACGAGGAAAAAACGTATCTGTGCATTTATTGTATAATTTTACCAAAATTAAAAGTTTGGACTTGCAAATAACTTGCTGTCTTGTCTATGTGAACCAGTAAGGTATTCTGCTTATTATACAACATTCAAGTATTCAGGACAGCAGCAGTGAGTGACTGAAGTTAAGACCTTAACTGGATGCGTATTGGGCTGTCATAGCTCTATGACTACCTCATCACTGCTTTGTGCACAATCTACATTACGGTATTACTGAGACTTCTAATCCTGATATGATTCAGCCCAGAAAGTAAGAATTCTATTGCAAAGAGAACTTCCTGGATCGGTATAGCACCAAGACCGAATACTCAAGGACAACAGCTATCAACTTCAGTGAACAGAGTGTAGAACAGTTGAAAGACACAGCACAGGGTTGAAGTGAAATTTCTAGACTACAGTCAGTGTCATCAAGTCCAGGTTGTTTTTCCTGTGTAAAATACAATTTGGATGTCATCCGTTTTGGTTATTTCAGCAGGCTGGTGTTGGTTTATGTAAGATAAAATGCATTAGTCTGACAGACCCATTTAGAAGACATGTTAAATAAGGGTATATAGAGTGGGCATTGTTATCGTGGCTATAACCTTGGGTGTTGTGGATTTGTGGAAGTACAGAGGGAAAAAGCACTGACCTATTTTTTAAAGCCTCATGTTAGAGAGCTACTAAGAAATCACTGTGGAACATAAGCACCAATATGCAGCACTGCCATCAGGTTGTGGACTATTGTACTGGCATTAATACATTAAAGAATACATTTGTGTGATGTGTTAAAACGGATTATTCCACTAACATCAACTTGTGCAGTATATCCCATGATTTATCATGTGAATGTTAAAAGGACATCTGACTTAAACAGCTACGTTTATTTATATTAAAAAGTATTAAAGTCCTTGAGTCATTACATAAATATAAATTACCTTCTACTATATTACATAAAAACCTAAGCAAAATGATACAAAATAGTCTCTCACAGTGTTCGAAATAACCGTAGAAATATAGTTCTGGTCACCAGGTGTGTAAATACTGGGCTGGACCAAATGACACCTCTGCACAATGGATCTAGAAGACAAAGGTTGGTGACCACAAACATGGGGAGAGGATCTGTGGTCTTATTGGTCTTTGGTGGCAGGCTCATAGCTGCTGGTTCTGTCTTCTAACTTGACGTTTGGCCAGAAGTCTGGATTGGCTTGATACCATTTCACTGAAATATAAACAACACTACAATGATTGTATTTTGTATTATAGGAAATGTCACATTAATTTTAACAATGCCCTGTTTATAATAGTTCAGGCCTGTATCTGTTACAATTACCAGTACTGATGAAAACATGTTAAGGGTAAACGCAATGGCCGAGCATTTGAAACCAATCATTGATTTAAACAGTAAGAGGGTCAACTGATTCCAGCCCACTAAAACAGATAGAACCCTCACCCTGTCATGCAGTCTACCAGCCTACTAAACAGACAGAACCCTCACCCTGTCATGCAGTCTACCAGCCTACTAAACAGACAGAACCCTCACCCTGTCATGCAGTCTACCAGCCTACTAAACAGACAGAACCCTTACCCTGTCATGCAGTCTACCAGCCTACTAAACAGACAGAACCCACACCCTGTCATGCAGTCTACCAGCCTACTAAAACGGACAGAACCCTCACCCTGTCATGCAGTCTACCAGCCTACTAAAACGGACAGAACCCTCACCCTGTCATGCAGTCTACCAGCCTACTGAAACAGACAGAACCCTCCCCCTGTCATGCAGTCTACCAGCCCACTGAAACAGACAGAACCCTCACCCTGTCATGCAGTCTACCAGCCTACTGAAACAGACAGAACCCACACCCTGTCATGCAGTCTACCAGCCTACTAAAACAGACAGAACCCTCACCCTGTCATGCAGTCTACCAGCCCACTGAAACCGACAGAACCCACCCCCTGTCATGCAGTCTACCAGCCCACTGAAACAGACAGAACCCACACCCTGTCATGCAGTCTGCTGCACACTGAAACAGACAGAACCCACACCCTGTCATGCAGTCTAGCAGCCTACTAAAACAGACAGAACCCTCACCCTGTCATGCAGTCTACCAGCCTACTGAAACAGACAGAACCCACACCCTGTCATGCAGTCTACCAGCCTACTAAAACAGACAGAACCCTCACCCTGTCATGCAGTCTACCAGCCCACTGAAACCGACAGAACCCACCCCCTGTCATGCAGTCTACCAGCCCACTGAAACAGACAGAACCCACACCCTGTCATGCAGTCTGCTGCACACTGAAACAGACAGAACCCACACCCTGTCATGCAGTCTAGCAGCCTACTAAAACAGACAGAACCCTCACCCTGTCATGCAGTCTACCAGCCTACAAAAACAGACAGAACCCTCACCCTGTCATGCAGTCTACCAGCCCACTGAAACAGACAGAACCCACCCCCTGTCATGCAGTCTACCAGCCTACTGAAACAGACAGAACCCACACCCTGTCATGCAGTCTACCAGCCTACTAAAACAGACAGAACCCACACCCTGTCATGCAGTCTACCAGCCTACTGAAACAGACAGAACCCTCACCCTGTCATGCAGTCTACCAGCCTACTGAAACAGACAGAACCCTCACCCTGTCATGCAGTCTACCAGCCTACTAAACAGACAGAACCCTCACCCTGTCATGCAGTCTACCAGCCTACTGAAACAGACTATAGATATTTGACCAAGTGTTCAAATTAACACAAGTCAACGTAAGGACTCACTGGAGTAATGCCAGTTCGCGTACCTGTCCTTCTGATACCATCTTCCCAGGAAACTGCCGGTTTCCAACCCAGCCTCCGTAGCTTCTCGCTGTTCAGAGGGTATCTCAGATCAACCATTGGCCTTGGAAGACAGTCAGATTTAATATCAGCATTTTACGAGACAATCACAGTTCGTAGATTTGTATATAATTGAATAAGCACCATTTAACCAAATAGAAGTAAATAATTGAAAGCAGTGTTAACCCCCCTCATAATCTCTACTCACCGGTCAGGAACAAACTCCAGCCAGTCGTTGAGCTCTGTGTGAGGAACATGTCGGACCTGAAACACACAAGCTATGAGCACATCTGTTTCTATACCTCAGTGGGGGGTAACAGTGAATGGTTACAGTGGGGTTTTACAGTTGTGGGTGGTTACAGTTGTGGGGTGTTACAGTTTTGGGTTGTTACAGTGGATGGTTAATTACAGTGGGGTGTTACAGTTGTGGGTTGTTACAGTTGTGGGGTGTTACAGTTGTGGGGCGTTACCGTTGTGGGGTGTTACAGTTGTGGGTTGTTACAGTGGATGGTAACAGTGGGGGGGTTACAGTGGGGGGGGGGGCTTACAGTGGATGGTTACAGTGGGGGGTTACAGTGGGGGGTTACACATGTCACCTACCATCTGAATCAGTTGTCTGGCTAGTTCAACGATGGATATCTCAAAGTCAGTCCCGATGTTGTAGATTTCCCCCACCACTCCCCTTGCCAGGATAGTGTGAAATGCTTCAATGGCATCATCCACAAACAGGAAGTGACGAGATTGGGGGCTGGTCCCTTGGATGGTACTATGGCAAAGTGGAGCATGGGATATGTAGGCATCATTTAATAAAACAAGGATATAAAATAATTACCCCAGTGCTCCTAGGCTTGGTTAAAATGCATTTACCATTTGTTGTTCCGCTGAAGGAGTGATACAAATTTGGGAATGACCTGGGGGAGAAAAATGACACAAATGTTATTCTTTCTTATTAAATGTAGGTTTCATGTAGCTTTATGTGGTCAAGTGGTGTAGCCTGTTGCCTCGGGTGTAAATTCTCATTACAACATGGGTGTGAGTCTTTCAATCATGCTCTTTCAGCAATGATTTCAGCATCTTTTCCTACTGTTTTTGTACAAGTCAAATAAAGCATAACATTATTCTAGTAATTATTTTTTAAACTTTTGAAACACTCTTTGCATATACATTCTAGGTGGTTCAGAGACAAATAATGTTTTACTATATAATCTGTTTGGTATGACAGTGATTCTACTCATATGTTATGTACACATAAAGAAGGTAATAATTACCTTCTCCAAATACTGTCTGGGCCCGTAGACATTATTGCTCCTTGTGATTATAACAGGAAACTGAAAGAAAGAAAATGAATGAAATGATTTGAAAATGTTGTACTGTCTATATACGACCCCAACTCTTACTCAGGAAGAGCGTGATCCAGCTGACACGAGTGTGGGGTCATCTTGATTTACGAGAAAAACAAACATTCTGTCACAGCCAAACACAAAACCGGGGACCCGGTGGTAAATCACACGTACACAATTTATGGATGTGTATAAAAACTCTGTCTTAAAGTTGACATCAAGCATGCCGTCACCTTTAAAGGTGGTTGTAATTGTGGTTTGCTGTATTTACCATGTGTCTCTCCCAGTAGGACAACACCAGACACTCAGCGGCTGCTTTGGACACAGAGTACGGGTTGTTGGGTCTCCTTGCACTGCTTTCATCCAGCTCCTGGGTGGCGGTTAAAGAGACCCGCTTTTAACACCGTGATACCGGTAAAAACACAAACTTTAAGGTGGGATATAAAGTGAGGTGATTTCGAAGGGAATCGGTAAAAGCAATGTGCAGACCTTATCGAGACTCTCTCCGTACACCTCATCTGTGCTAACGTAAATGAACTTCTCCACCCCGGCTTCAAAAGCTGATTTCAGTAGGATTTTAGTCCCCTCTACGTTTGCCTGGTGATATTTGGACGGCCATTTGAAGGACATCTCTGGAGAAGGCACAGCGAGATAAGGACCGACGATGTCTCAGTCACTACGTGTTCTTAACAACATCCATGATTGTTTTTGCATACCGTCACAGCCGAACAGAAATTGTTAATGTCTTACCAACATGTGTTTGAGCAGCGAAGTGAAAAACAATGTTAATGTTTTCTGTGGCAAAGATGTGGTTGACTAAGAGTGGATTGCATATGTCACCCTGAAGAATAAAAGAAACAATCCATGAAATGTCTAAAAGTACTTTATTTTATATCTTTACTAGATAAATTATTATAAACCCCGGGAGCCATTCGCAGTGACGTTGTGATTCCGCAGTTCTCTCTCACCTTGATAAAAGTGTAGTTCACACTGTCTTCTACTGCTTCCAGGCTCCTGAGATTGGAACAGTAGTCCAGCTGTCATGGGATGTGGAAAATATGCTGAATCATTCTGGTATTAGTGGTGGTGGTGGTATTAGTGGTGGTGGTGGTATTAGTGGTGGTGGTGGTATTAGTGGTGGTGGTGGTGGTATTAGTGGTGGTATTAGTGGTGGTGGTGGTGGTATTAGTGGTGGTGGTGGTGGTGGTGGTGGTGGTGGTGGTGGTGGTGGTGGTGGTGGTATTAGTGGTGGTGGTGGTGGTATTAGTGGTGGTGGTGGTGGTATTAGTGGTGGTGGTGGTGGTATTAGTGGTGGTGGTGGTGGTATTAGTGGTGGTATTAGTGGTGGTGGTGGTATTAGTGGTGGTGGTGGTATTAGTGGTGGTGGTGGTATTAGTGGTGGTGGTGGTGGTATTAGTGGTGGTATTAGTGGTGGTGGTGGTATTAGTGGTGGTGGTGGTATTAGTGGTGGTGGTATTAGTGGTGGTATTAGTGGTGGTGGTGGTATTAGTGGTGGTGGTGGTATTAGTGGTGGTGGTGGTGGTATTAGTGGTCGTATTAGTGGTGGTGGTGGTATTAGTGGTGGTGGTGGTGGTGGTGGTATTAGTGGTGGTATTAGTGGTGGTGGTGGTGGTATTAGTGGTGGTATTAGTGGTGGTGGTGGTGGTATTAGTGGTGGTATTAGTGGTGGTGGTGGTGGTATTAGTGGTGGTATTAGTGGTGGTGGTGGTGGTATTAGTGGTGGTGGTGGTGGTATTAGTGGTGGTGGTGGTGGTATTAGTGGTGGTATTAGTGGTGGTATTAGTGGTGGTGGTATTAGTGGTGGTGGTATTAGTGGTGGTATTAGTGGTGGTGGTATTAGTGGTGGTATTAGTGGTGGTGGTATTAGTGGTGGTGGTGGTGGTATTAGTGGTGGTGGTATTAGTGGTGCTGGTATTAGTGGTGGTGCTGGTATTAGTGGTGGTGCTGGTATTAGTGGTGCTGGTATTGGTGGTGGTATTAGTGGTGGTGGTAGTAGTGGTGGTGGTATTAGTGGTGGTGGTGGTGGTATTAGTGGTGGTGGTATTAGTGGTGCTGGTATTAGTGGTGGTGCTGGTATTAGTGGTGGTGCTGGTATTAGTGGTGGTGCTGGTATTAGTGGTGGTATTAGTGGTGGTGGTATTAGTGGTGGTGGTATTAGTGGTGGTGCTGGTATTAGTGGTGGTGCTGGTATTAGTGGTGGTATTAGTGGTGGTATTAGTGGTGGTGGTATTTGTGTTGGTGGTGGTTTTAGTGGTGGTGGTATTTGTGGTGGTGGAATTGGTGGTGATGCTGGCGGTGGTATTAGTGGTGGTGGCGGTAGTATTAGTGGTGGTGGTATTTGTGGTGGTGGTGGTATTAGTGGTGGTGGTGGTGGTATTAGTGGTGGTGGTATTTGTGGTGCTGGTATTAGTGGTGCTGGTATTAGTGGTGGTGCTGGTATTAGTGGTGGTGCTGGTATTAGTGGTGCTGGTATTGGTGGTGGTATTAGTGGTGGTGGTATTAGTGGTGGTGGTATTAGTGGTGGTGGTATTAGTGGTGGTGGTATTAGTGGTGGTGCTGGTATTAGTGGTGGTGCTGGTATTAGTGGTGGTGCTGGTATTAGTGGTGCTGGTATTGGTGGTGGTATTAGTGGTGGTGGTATTAGTGGTGGTGCTGGTATTAGTGGTGGTGCTGGTATTAGTGGTGCTGGTATTGGTGGTGGTATTAGTGGTGGTGGTATTTGTGGTGGTGGTGGTTTTAGTGGTGGTGGTATTTGTGGTGGTGGAATTGGTGGTGATGCTGGCGGTGGTATTAGTGGTGGTGGCGGTAGTATTAGTGGTGGTGGTATTTGTGGTGGTGGTGGTATTAGTGGTAGTGTTGGTTTTAGTGGTGGTGGTATTTGTGGTGGTGGTGGTATTAGTGGTAGTGTTGGTTTTAGTGGTGGTGGTATTTGTGGTGGTGGTGGTGGTATTAGTGGCGGTAGTATTAGTGGTGGTGGTATTAGTGGTGGTGGAATTGGTGGTGATGCTGGCGGTGGTATTAGTGGTGGTGGCGGTAGTATTAGTGGTGGTGGTATTTGTGGTGGTGGTGGTATTAGTGGTAGTGTTGGTTTTAGTGGTGGTGGTATTTGTGGTGGTGGTGGTGGTATTAGTGGCGGTAGTATTAGTGGTGGTGGTATTAGTGGTGGTGGAATTGGTGGTGATGCTGGCGGTGGTATTAGTGGTGGTGGCGGTAGTATTAGTGGTGGTGCTTGTGCTGGGAGAATTACATGGAAAATGTACCAAAGCTCCAAAGGATGAAGAGCCCATCAGATCTTCTATCAAACTAGCTACTTACATTATCCAGGTTTATTATCCGCCACTGTGGATGTCGCTTGACCAGGGAGCAGACAAAATGAGACCCACTGCAAAAATGAAACAAAAACAGTTTCAGTTCATACTTGTAGGTGTTTGTCCATTGTTATGTCCAATGTTTCCAGATTTCTATAAAATATGACCTATGTAAAATATGAATATTGGTAGAATATGAGTTCAATTGTTTTGTGAGGCTTACATAAATGTGATAGAAAAGTGTAGGTACTAGACCAACTGAATGAAATGTGTGTCTGTGTCAAAGAAATAATTAATGAGGACCACCATTGGCAAGTGAATGCTCCATAAGATGAAAATTTTCTCTGGGGAAATATTCTGGTCTGAAATGGTAGAATGTTTGTATGCTAAGAAAACATTCTTATTTGTCGAAAAAAACATGTTTTTGCTTTGGCCACAAAAACAAGTATATCAATGGATGAGTTAAGGATTTGTGCAACAAAATATGAACTTCAAAAGACTACTTGTTTACAATATTCAAGTTTTGATGATGACGTACAACTACTTACATGAAGCCTGCCCCTCCAGTCACTAGGACTGTATTGACAAAGTCCATCCTCCCGTCTGGTCCTACTAGATCTTGTAGATCTTGAATTGCTACTGAAGCCCAAGGCACCACTATGCACTCTGCCAAGTGGCATAAGTCATTTCTAACGGATAGCTAACATTAGCTAGCCAGATAGCCTGCCTGAGCTGGATTAGGGAGTCAAGATTGTCTCTATAATGTCATTGTGTCAATAGGCTGATGCTAATGAAGCATATCGAAAAGACTCCAACTTCTGCTTAGGTTACATTATTTATACGTACATGTTGTCAACTGCCTACAGTGCTCTACGTAGACACAATCACTATGTGGAGCTTTTGCGACACAACACACCGTGTTTACGGCAACGTTGACACGTATCAGATGCCTGCCTGGGGTTGGTCCGTTGTGGCGCCCACCGTTTCGCCTCCCTCTGATTGGCTCCCAGATTTGACGTACTGAAGACACTTTTTTGACTGGTGGAAAACCGAGTCAATCAAACTGTCAGTGCGGCTTGATCTCTCCGGTGTAGACGAGTCCATTCATTGTCGTATAATAATCTGCCTTATATAGAAATTATCCAGTATATAATTTAGGAGGACAATGTATCTGTTCATGTGCACATGTGTAGCCTGCATGCTGTGCACTCCGGCTTTTGGAAAAACGGTGTCGGGAGTTTTCCGGAGCGATTCAGCCAGAGAGCAGAATGGGCAGTACATAACAAAATTCATGTATCACGGTAGGTGGTACGTAGAGACGCATCTTCCAATGTCTGACTCCTTTTACCTCTTAAATTGTCCCATTAGCGAGATTTCTGTGCGGATCGAGTGACGGTTCCAGATTGTAAACACCTGCAGCTATATTATGCTACTTATGCTATTATGCTCATTATTTTGTAGTGTTTAAAATATATGGTGTTTTAACAGGGAGGCAACCGATCATGTATTGGTTTATGGCATGCTTGATGTTGCGTATTCATTTGCCTATTTATCTCAGGAGCAATAGTTATTTCTCCATTCTTAACGTGTTGATTTTACTCGATTTACAACTCACTATGCAGTCTTTTGAATAATAACATTATTACCCTTTCATTCCCCTTTTCTCTTTTTTCCCTAAACCTTTATTTCCTCACATCTCTCCCACGTCTCTCCCTTCATTCCTTCTCTTTCCCTCTGTGTCGCCTCCAGGGGGTCGTGGACTTCTGGTGTGCCGGCTGGAGAACGCGCCCCTAGCGGTGGAGAAGGAGTCTAAACTGCTGCTTTTCTCAGAGATGGAGGAAGGATTTGAAATCGACAACCTCAGTTGTCCTGATCGCCTTTCGAAGGCACAGCTATCCAGTGAGTTTGTATTTGACTAATTTCTTTTATCAAGAAGCTGTCTGTTTTCTCCTGAAAAAATGGGTGTGGTTTACCACATTGTCATTTTTTTAGTTACCAATGCTCCATGCAACACCTCACCTTACGCATTAATCGGGTGGCCGTTGTTAAACACACGTTTAACTCACTGGTACCAACTCATATACAAGTGTTTACTAGGCAAAGTCCCACTTGACCTATGCTCTCTAGTCACCATAGCTCTACCCTCCCGCAGTCTACACTCAAGCAGGTACATTGCCTTAGTCACCCCAAAAGTCTGCACCACTTTCAGCCGCTAATGCTTGGAACGAATTACAAAAAAAAACTTGAAACCCTTATATCACCCATTGCCTTCAAACTAGTCTTTTCTGAACTTTTGTCCAATCACTATATGCTAGCTGTCATCTGGTTTTCATGCAAACCTGGTTTTTACTTTTGCCATACCCATTTTGCACAGTAATACAATTTGTGCACACTAATGACCTGCCTGCTAGATACACTTGAACTTTTTTACACTGTATATAGACACTATTTGTATTTTATATAGTTGTTATTGCCTTATCAATGCTGCTTAACTGACCTACTTATACCTCATCCTGTATTATCTGTATATTGACTCTCCACTTGATCCCATATTTCCATGTAGAATCCCATTGCTATTTGCACTTGTGTATTTATTCTGTAACTGTATGTCTTGTCTCGCACGTTTTTGCTTTATCTTGACCGGGTCACTGTTGCAACTGAAAATTTGTTCTCAATTGGTCTACCTGGTTAATTAAAAGTTAAATAAAAAATACAATTGTTTTCCATGCGCATACTTCTCTCTGGTTAGAAGATAAACATGCATTGATTTGAGTGAGTTTTATTTTTTACTGCATCACCCGCATTGGCAAGAAATGGTACAAATGTTGCGTCTTCACATTAAACGGGCAAAGCAATGAACCCTGATTTGTATGCGTAACTCCAGACGACATTAGCCGTCTGAACTAAATACAATAGCCAGTTCCGATCACAACATTTAACATTACTTTCCTCTGGTCAGTCAAACTGAACGAGGAGGAGCACAACCAGACCATCCCTCACCAGTCAAGCCCCACGCTCTGGATGGCCATGTACACGGACCGCTACACCTGCGGGGAGGGGGGAATCATCCCCGCCCAAGGGGACCTAGACTTCACTATCCTGCTGTTCAACTCGGACTCAGCAGGAAACCCCTTGGAACACTTCAGCGCAGAGGAGTCAGGTCAGTGTCCACAACAACTGGGCCGTTTGTTCAGATCACGCAGAGATCATCACATACTAACCCGGAAGCATATAAATTGAGATGAAAATTGGCTGACATTCTGATTATTGATGATATGATTGAACGTACTTTTTAAAACAAACAGTCTGATATCTTAAAAAGTTGACTAAGTTGTGTTCAGGGCAAATTTATTTAAGTATTTCTTAACAGAAACATGCTAGAATCTGTCAATAATTCCTAATAGGATAATTTAAGCTGTAAGCTCAGACAACATTAATATCTCTGGTCATGTTAGCTGTTGGCTCAGACAACATTAATATCTCTGATCATGTTAGCTGTTAGCTCAGACAACATTAATATCTCTGATCATGTTAGCTGTTAGCTCAGACAACATTAATATCTCTGATCATGTTAGCTGTTAGCTCAAACAACATTAATATCTCTGATCATGTTAGCTGTTAGCTCAAACAATATTAATATCTCTGATCATGTTAGCTGTTAGCTCAGACAATATTAATATCTCTGCCAACTTGGCTTCACTAACCTCTCGTTGTAATCCATAGCTAGTGGGCTACCTTGTCTTAATTATACAAATATTCATTAAGATTAAACTGAATGCCTGACTGGTTGTCCTCCCCACCCCTGCCCCATTGTCCACCCTCCTACCAGGCCTTCATACTTTCTACTGTCTGCTGATCTTGGCCTATTTCGTGGCTTCCTGTATATACGTGCAGCCCCTGTGGAAAGCTCTAAGGAAGGGTGGTCCCATGCATACTGTACTGAAGGTCCTCTCCACAGCCCTCGCTCTACAGGGAGTCTCTGCCCTCTTCAACTACATCCACCTGGCCAGGTGAGAGGGACACTCTGTCTCAATCATTACCAGTGTCAGCCAGCTCTCAGCTGCCTTGCACAGGTTTATATCCGTTTATGTTTGGATGTGTAAATATGTGTTGTTGGGTATGTGTATGTGAATGTATAATTCATTCTTGTCTGAATGCGCCTTCCTCTTGCTGTAGGTATTCCAGGGACGGTCTTGGCATTCCCATAATGGGCAGTTTGGCCGAGTGTGAGTACTATTTTCAATCACTGTCTTGGTTGTATTTTGTCTGACCACGTGTCGTTTTGACTGTGTGTTCCGTTCTGACCGTGTGCCGTTCTAATCGTGTGCTTTTCTTCTCCTGTAGTTTGTGACATGGTGTCCCAGGTGTCAATGCTGTACATGCTACTGAGCCTGTGTGTGGGATGGACGCTGAGCAAGAACAGGAAGCCCCAGAGCAGACCTCTCCAGTGGGACTCGTCCCCTGCCTCTAAAGCCCTCGCTCTTGGAGCCGTCGCCACACAGGTCAGTGCCTAGTCAGCCTTTTCATAACCTTTTAACCCCAACCTATTACACAATAATCACTAGGAAACACAAACATTTGACCTTTTGTCCCCAACCTTCTTTAAAGAGGCATGTGATACATAGTTTAGCGAAGTCGTGGCACATTACATACCAAAAAAGGCATTCAACGTATATAGAGCTTTACCCTTTGCACCATGACTCCCGGTCCTGTAGGGGGCGCTGCTGTTGTGGGAGCAGTACGAGGAGACAGAGCACCACAGCTACCACGCCCAGCGCAGCATAGCGGGCATGTTACTCATAGGGCTACGAATCATACTGGCCCTGCTGCTGGCCTCTGTGCTCTACACGATCATCGGCACAGAGAGGAGTGCCCTCAAGAGAGACTTCTACCTCACCTTTGCCAAGGTAGGGCCAACCCCAACCAGAGTGTTGTGACAACACCCACACCTGGAAGCCGCAGTGGGTCCTGTATTTGACAATACGACAAGACTTGTTGTTCCGGTCTGAATGGTTACTGTTCCTCAGGGTTGCTTTGTCTGGTTCCTGTGCCACCCCGTTCTGGTTCTGCTCTCGGCCATCTTCAACGAGCATCAGAGGGAAAAGGTGAGAGAAGACGACAGCGCTCGATTACATGCCGCACCGACCGGTGTTGAATGGTTTTCGTGTTTTGACATTTGTGCGTTTGTGTATCTAGATGGTGACGATCGGTGTGATCCTGTGCCAGGCAATCTCAGTGGTGATTCTCTACCAGCTCTTCCTGTCCCGTAGTTTATACTGGGAAGTGTCTTCTCTCTCCTCCGTCTCACTACCCCTCACCATGTCCAGAGGGGGCCAGGGACGCTACTGAGTGCAAGCGGCGGACGCACATGCAGTGCGACACACGCCGAGGGCATCAAGATGCACTGTGGCACTCGCAGGCAAAGGGACTAACTTTAAGTCCTCTCAGCTCACGCAGGGGGAAGATGCCACACCCACCCGAGGGGCTGGGACAGAACACTATGAAGACAAGGAAGGAGAGAACGATTGGATGACGAGAAAATATGAGGATCACCCAGAGGTGTACGATAAATGGCTGTCTGCTCACATAACTGAGAGCACATTCATCTAATACAGGTTTAGGTGTAAGACTGTCCTTTCAAACTCATGAGTGAAATCTAACTCTGAGCGCACATAAAAAGATGTCAAATAGACTAATTTGGCTACAACAGATTAGTCTTTTTTACACTTTCTGTTAGTATGGTTGAACAGGTATTTTACTGTGGGAGGGTTAATGTCCCATCTGGAATGGATTTTCTGTCTTCGATCTCAACAAACGTTTTACTGCATTGTCTTATTAACTGTCAACTCTTATTCATTGCAGAACAAATGTAATCAGACACACACACACACAATCCATTAGTTTACTCTTTGATCCATGTCAAAATGGATCCGTGTTTTCTGTGGTAAATCTCAAAGGAGTACGTCTCTGATCATCACTACCATGAATGTTTATTTATTTAACATTTTGACAAAATGTTTCTGATTTTATTGCCTGAATGTCTATTTTTAAAGGCCCATTGCAGTAATCATTTTGTGTAGTTCCTGGTCTAATTTCCTGATTGCAGTTGGTTTAAAATGCAATATATCCAGAAGGCTTTTAATTGGCAGGTTTTGCATGGGTGGTGGACCATAACATAACAGACCATTTTGCCAACATCAGCGAGTTTTAATGTAGTTTCATTGTCCCCACACGGACCACAAACAGGAAGTTGTTTTTATTGGACCATTTTAATTAACGCCTCGAACGCAACGGGACTCTATTGTTAACCAGAACAGATTTGATATGGATGTAAAAACAGCTGTATTGGGCCTTTAACAACAGAAATCTAATTGTACTCTCTCAGTGGGATCTTGATAATCCCCAGAACCCCAAACACCACGGCTACATGCTAATGTGAAAAACGTTACTATCATTATGTGTAATTATTATTGCATCGTACTTGAATATGAATGCTTGGTGTTGTTATTGTTTTTGGTTTTTCGAGGCAGCTAGATATGTGAAACCCGTTCTGGTTTTTAAGTCCTAACAAGTGCCTGAGAAGACAATCACTAGACTGTGAGAATTAGGTCTAACATTAGCTATCAGGCTGGTTATATGTGAGACAGCGGAGAGACTGTATAAAAGATGAGAGGGGATTTCTTCATGTTCCTATAAAGCATGTCGTAGGACTGTTTCAATTAAATACTGTATACTTCTAAAGGCTCCATGAGTAAGTATTTCTACTGTACTATCACATGATCAATACAAGCATAAATGACCAATAGACATCTGTTGTTAATGTTTTACGTCTATTTTTCAAATATAATTTTCTCTAAAATGTTAATCCACCCCGGATAAGGTTAACAGCCTTCTGGTCCGATTTGGTGTAAGGACAGAGGAGACTGGTTGTGGTGTTTTTTAAATTCATTTTCAATTCTGTCAGCAGTCTCTAGATACAGCAATCAATGTTTGTTTTAGCATGTGTCACAAATCAGATGTCCATTTCTAGGAATATTTTGAGTAATTACCGTTCTACCTAAATTAAGGTTAAATAAAAAAAAAACTAAACATTTGTTCTGTCCCCAGGGGGCAGCATTTCTACTGATCTGTTGCAGGAGTTAGACTACAGTGAAACGCCTAGTGGCAACATTCTCATTCAACACTCAATTAAAACAAGAAGCATCCTGTTGATAAAAGTTTCTAGAATGAAATATATAAAAACTATAATTTTGTCTGGATAAAAATTCGGAAAAAAAACAGGTACAGTTCCTAGAAGTTAGACTCGAAGCATAACTGAAATAATACATTTAACATAATTGTTTCTCTGTCCTTGATGATCGCATGACATTCACTTAATTCCAAACACTATAAGAGCCCACATCTCACTAGCTTCGTCTGTGATCGCATGACAGCAAGTGATAAGCCAGAAGAAAATGAGTATTTACTCTAACAGACCTAACTCTAACCAGCAGACACACATTCATCAGGTCTCAGTTAGGACATAAGACTGTTTATCCAGGGGCACCTCTACTGGTTTTTCAGTGCCTTCCTATGGACCAGACCAGGACACTAATGGGTCTTTTCAGGTCATCGGTTTCCCACTGGATTTATTTCTGGTCAGAGCGGTCCGGGCTGAGGACCCATGATGAATATACATAACTTATTTTCCTGCAATACGACTTGTAATTTCCGTCATAAAAATTGTCAGGAATGTTACTGAGGTAAAGCTGTAGCTGTCATTTTTCAACTTGACCCACAAGTTGTATTAACTCAAGCTGTAATCTTCCATTGCTATCCTCTCTTTGAACATGGCTTTCACCATAGACTCATGTAAAACGTCAACATCTTGACTCTATGGTCAATCAAATTTAAAAAATGTATTTTGTGTTCCTGTTCGTATTTCTAAGAGGTTGGTGCCTTTAACAGGAAAATGTAATCTGAAGTCCAGTGGGGCAATTCTGAAAAACTTAATTACAGTTACTATGCATCCTGCTCCTATTTGTAGACCTGCGGGTCGAGTTGTACTGGACAAAATGCCTTGTATCGTTTCACCTCTGGAATACAAGAATCATAAGGGTCTGAAAATGATGCATTTAAATGTACGGAGTCTCCTTCCTAAAATAGATCATATCAGGATCTGGGCTCTTCAGGCAAACCCTGACATTTTGTTTTTATCAGAAACTTGGCTATCAGGAAAAATCTTGGATTCAGATGTCGCTCTGGATGGCTATAGAATTTATAGATCAGATAGAAAGGGTAAAGGTGGTGGTGTGGCTATTTTTATAAAAGAGCATTTTTCTGTTTCAATTCTAAAGCATGAGTCTATTCCAAAACAATTTGAATTTTTGGCCCTGGGTTTACTTCTGGGCTCAAACTCGAATGTGACATTAATGGGTGTTTACCGCCCACCTTCTGCCAAGAAATGTCTACTAGTTAAGCTTACTGATCTTATCGCATCTTTCATCCGGACAGAAGTCCTAATAGCTGGTGATTTTAACTTGGACTGGGAAAGTCATGACTCTAATTGCTTACGAGATTTTAGTACTCAATTAAATTTGACTCAGCTAATTAAAGAGCCAACACGCCCAAATCTTAAGGACTCTGTTAAATCCACTCTGATTGACATTATGCTTACGAATTGCCCGGATAAATATGTTGGAAGTGGAGTGTTCGCTCTAGATATAAGTGACCATTGTCCTATTGTGTGTATTAGAGACGTGCGAACTCCTAGATCTAAAACTCGTTTTATCAAACGGAGAAATTTTAAGCAGTTTAATGAACAGGCTTTTTTACATGAATTACAATTGAGTGATATTGACTGCGTGACATCAATTGATGACTCAGAACTGGCTCTCCACAAGTTCTGTAGCATTTTTAACTCCATTGTTGATATGCAGATACCTATGAAAACGTTGAGAGTTAAAAGCAAGTCCAACCCTTGGTTCACGGCAGAATTGGCAGAGATAATACGTAGCAGGGATGCTGCTTGGGCAAAGGCTCGGAGTACTGGCACTAAGTTCAGCTGGCAACTATTTAAAACACTTAGAAATAAATGTGTTAAATTAACTAGAAAATCTAAATCAGAGTACTTTGTTAACACCTTATCAGACTGTTATGGTAATCCGTCCAAATTCTGGAAAACTGTTAAATCTTTAAAGGGTAATGACGCTGTTTCACTTCCGCATCAAATTAACTCAGTCACTGGACCTATTACTGATAGAAAGGAGATTATCGATGCTTTTAATTATCATTTTGTCACTGCAGGAAATATTTTTGATTCAGTCTCAAGGTCAACTCATTTACATTCTGTTCTGAATACTGACGTAGACTGCTGTACAGGGGATGGGAAAAAACATGGATTATCTAATAGTTTTTCGCTTAGGCAATTTTCAGTCTCTGAGGTTCTTGATGCCTTACGATCTTTAGATTCTAAGAAATCTGTAGGTGCTGATTCCCTGGAACCTGGTCTGCTAAAATGTAGTGCTGCACTTATTGCTGGGCCATTAACTCATATTTTAAATCTGACTCTATCGACAGGAATCATTCCTAAATTATGGAAATCTGCATATGTGTTACCTCTCCATAAAGGGGGTGATAGTACTGACCTTAATAATTATCGACCAATTTCTAAACTTCCATGTCTGGCTAAGATTCTTGAATCCTTGATAAGTTTGCAGCTCCGCTCCTTCATGGCTGAAAACTGCATTTTAGATGTGAATCAGTCAGGATTTCGTCCTGGACATAGCACTATTTCTGCAGCCACTTTAGTTTTAAATGAAATTATAAATGCTCGTGATGCAAAAATGACCTGTGCTGCAATGTTTATTGATTTGTCTAAAGCTTTTGACACAGTTGATCATGATATTTTGATGAATAGGTTGTCGTCAATTGGCTTTAGTCTTGCAACTTGTTCCTGGTTTTGCAACTATCTCAGTGATAGGACGCAGGCTGTTGTGATCGATGGAGCTAGCTCTAATAGCCTCGGAATTCAAAAAGGGGTTCCGCAGGGTTCTATCTTAGGACCTGTGCTCTTTACTATTTACATAAACAATATAGGTCAATTTGTAAATAGCTGTACGTCCCATTTCTATGCAGATGATACGATTTTATATGCTTGTGCTCCAACAATTAGTGATGCTGTGTCCATGTTGCAAGCTGATTTCACAGCTGTGCAGGAAGCATTTAATGATTTAAAACTTGTTCTAAACACGAACAAAACCAAATATATGTTATTCATGAGGTCACACCAAAAACCTGCAGATGATATTGCTATTTATTCTATGGATGGGTCTTTAATTGAATGTGTCTCCTCTTACAAATATCTTGGAATTTGGGTGGATAACGATCTCTCATTTAAGAAACATTTAAATGAACTTGTAAAAAAGCTTAAGTATAAGGTGGGCTTCTTCTATAGGAATAAGTCTTGTTTCTCCATGACAAACAGGAAACAAATTGTTATGTCGACTTTCATGCCGGTCCTTGATTATGGTGATATTATATATCAAAGTGCATCTCTCTACTCTGAAGTCACTTGACTCAGTGTATCATAGTGCTCTCCGCTTTATTACATCCGACAATTATAATACTCACCACTGCACTCTGTACCATAAATTGGGCTGGATGTCCTTGAGAGCGCGTAGATCATTCCACTACTCTATCTTTATCTATAAAGCTTTACTTCACAGGCTACCAGTATATATATCATCCTTATTAATTCCTAGATCTTTGGCTTTAAAAACAAGATCACAGAGTGGCCTAGTGCTAGAGACTCCCCTGGTAACCTCTGAACTAGGTAAATCAGCTTTTTCTTATAGAGCTCCACATGTATGGAACAAGATTCAAAAGGAACTCAAATTGAATGCATTGGTGCCCATGTGTCAATTTAAAAAAATGATGATACAATTTTATAGAGAGGAATGTGTCTGTTTTTAATTTGTTGAAAATACTATCTGACTGTACAATTAATATTGTATAGTGTGCATTTTATATGTGTTTGTACTACTGTAAAAATAATTGCTGTACTCAGGGCACACTTGCAAATGAGATCTAGGTCTCAATGTGTTCTTTCCCTGTTAAAATAAAAGTCAATAAAAAAATTGCAGTTGCAACTTGTTCAAACATTATTCTGTTGGAGAATGGGAATTTCTACATCTTTTAGATCTAGGTCAGATGAGTCTGTAAGTCACAGAAACCGCAGTACAGGAAACCAGAGTGGCCCCACATGTAGAGGCAAAACAAATACAGCCAAATGTTCTTAAAAAGAAAAATGCAATATATGGTTAAACAAATACTTTCTTATTAATAAATATATTAAATACTTTCTTGTTAAATTAATGTTTCTTAATAGTAAAACAAAATGTTTTTGAGCTACGCCGGTGAATTAACATACAAAAAATGTATCATAAATAAATTAAAAATAATGATTTATTTCATTTATTAGCACTTGCGGGCACGGTTGTTGTACAGTATGTAAAATGCTAATATAATAATAATTAATAATACCAGTTTAATCATATGTGCGTTGCTAGCAGTGGAGCGATGTCCGCATGCAATATTTAAAATTCGAATTATTTACTGTATTAAAATATATTAGTTATAATTCCTTACTGGCTACAGTTTGAAGAGTTTTCAGTTTACAGACATTACCCAACTCAGTATTCATAAGTATATTACAATAGCACTATGCCTTTTTATCATTTATTAGGGGAAAACAGACTGTGACTTGGATCTCTTTTACGGCTGTGTCCTGTGTAAACATGTTGACAGTTACAGTTTTAAACACACAAAAAAAAATTTGCAAAAGAAAATGTCAAAACATACAAAACGAAGACTGACAATTGAACAGAAACAGACGCAGACAACATCATATGGATACTCAAAAAAATATTTTTAAAAGGGCAAGGGACAACAAGAGTGTTTAACTTGAGTTAGATCTGAAGTATGTTTAGCAAGCAAAGAAACTGAAAGCAGTCCTACACATGTAAATTAAAGATGATATATATGGAGGTAGTTGTCTATATATAGAGGCTCAAAGTGAATCCATTTGTCCAAATCTAACATCTACGATAGCCAGGGTCAAATTCAATATTTTACTTTTGTTTGTTACGATTTTAGCATTATTCCATTATTCTACAGAAATACAAATAAAAAATAGTATCTTATGACTGCTCCGGGCAAAAAACAAACCGTTCTATGGATATGACATGTTACATGATATTACGTGAACACTGTACGCCTGTATGCACGTTACAAATATCCACATCTCATATAGAGAAATAGATGAAGAGGAAGACTCCCACAGAGCAGACTAGCACCAGGCCCAGGTTGAGGATGACTCTGGTTCTGGGGGCCTCTTGGAGCATCTCCTCCATTAGCCTCGCCTCCTCCTGGGCTGACCTGGGCCGAGCGTTGGTTGATTCCTTAAACCCACAGAACCACTTCAGAACCGTCACACACCACCCTCCCCTCCCTCCCCCACAACAGACCATCAGGTGGCCGCCGTTTTGGTGGGGGGATGGAGAATCGCCACCCGACAGATCCTCCACCCCGTTGGCACTGTTATGAAGGTTTTGGGCCGGGTCTTTGTCCACGCAGCCGTTGCCATTGACACGGGTGCGAGTTTGGGAGTTCAACTGAATAATGTCTTCTCCCTCGGTGGCTGGGGTCGAGTTTCTTTGGCCGAGCCCCCAGTAGGTGGTGGTGCGGACCTGCTCTGTGCTGGGCGGAGGGGTTAGAAGGCTGACCACCACCGCCACCAGTCCCGAGATCCAGAACAACACAGCGGCCACGTACATGAAATGGACGTCCTTGACAAAAGACGGCCTTTCGTCTGGCTCGTTGCAATGGGGCTCCCTGTAAACTAACGCCAGCACCAGCCTTGCGGCGCCCAACGCGAACCCCACCATGCTGCCCCAGAATGCACCAGTCTCATTGCAACGTCGCCATAGGACACCTAACAGGAAAAGGGCTGCAATGGGCGGGGTCAGGTAGTCGGACACTTCCTGGATATAGTAGAACATTTGCCCTCCCTGCATCTCGATAATCACTGGAACCCAGGCGATGCTGATGACCACCATGAGCACCACGAACAGGCGCCCCACCACCATCAGCTCCCTCGACGACGCCTGCTGGCGCGCCATTTTGTAAATGTCCAAGGTGAAGATGGTACTGGCGGAGTTAAAGATGGAGTCCAGGTCACTCATAAGCGCCGCGATCATCACGGCCATCATTAAGCCGCGCAGACCGACCGGCATGACGGACATCACCAGACGGGGGTAGGCCACATTTGTACAGCCGGCCCGGGATCCACACACCTCCATGCAATGTTCTGGGCTGATGCACGCCAGCTCATCTGCAAACAGCACGCGGGAGATCATCCCGGGAATGACGATGACGAACATCGGTAGGATCTTCAGGAAGCCGGCCATGAGCGTGGAGCCTTTTGCATGGGAGACGTTTCGTGCGGCTAGCACCCGCTGGACAATGACCTGGTCGGTACACCAGTACCAGATTGAGGCCGGTGTCTGGCCCATAAGGAAACCCGGCCAGGGAAGGTCATGGTCCCGTGGGCCCCTGAGGATGCGAAAAGAGTCAGGCTTAGGCTCCGCCTGGCAGGATGGGACGTACGTGAAGTTGGAGAGGGCCAATATCGCCGTGATGTTCGGTCGGGCTTCCATGTACTTGGTCCGCAACCCCTCCAGGCCGCCGACTTTGGCCAGGCTTATGGCGGTCAGACAGAGTGCCCCGCCGATCATCAGGAACGCTTGGAGCGTGTCCGTGTAGATAACTGCGACCAGACCACCAGTTACGGTCAGCAGCGCAGTTATGCTGATGAGGAGGATGATGGACATATACAGGTTCCAGCCGAGGGACTCCTGGATGAAGAGCGCCCCGGAGTAGAGGTCCACAGAGAGCTTGGTGAAGATGTAGAGCAGCAGAGATAGAGCAGCATAGAAGACCTTGAGCCGCTGGACGCCAAAGCGCTTGGCCAGGTACTCGGGCATAGTGTAGACTCCAGAATGGATGTAGACAGGAATAAACAGCCAGCCCAGGAGCTGGAGGAGCAGAAGGGCATTCAACTCCCAAGCAGCAACTGCTAACCCGCTTGCAGCACCAGATCCAGCAAGGCCAATAAAATGCTCGCTGCCGATGTTGCTGACAAACAGAGACGCGCCAATCATTGCCCAGTTCATTGAGCGGCTGGCCAGGAAGTAACCGCTCACTGTGCTCCGGTTGGATTTCCACATGGCAAAGAAGCCAATGGCAAGAACCAGGGCAAAATACAGTGCCACAACGACAATGTCTGCAGCTTCCATGCTGGTGGGAGCCATCTGGAATAATTCCCAAGACTACGTGATGTAGGTGATATTTTGCACCGGTCTTCTTTCAGTGCAAACTCTAGTCTTTTGCTCGGATGCTGCTTCAGAGTCAGAAACTAGATCCGACTTCTAGTTCAGTTCATCAAGCCACTCTTTGGATTGATAGGAAACATTACGTACGAACAATCTGCAAAAGAGCAAACACACAACAAAACCAGATAAATGTGGAAAAAAACAAACACAAACAGCTAGACTTACCCTACATCTGGTAGATCTGCCATGAAGGCAGACATACAGGCAGTATGCTCTGAGAGGACAATTGACAATGGTTAGTCCTTGTCCGTACCCTCTCCACCTAGTTAATCACTAACAAGAACATATTCCTTATAGGCAGATCTGCCCCAAGGTACATTTGTACAAGTATGACTCCCAACTCCACTGATTCCCAATGCATGCTCTAGTGCTTTAGAACTGCCATCTTTATAACTTTGTAAGTAGCTTTTGGATTTCCTCGTAACAGAGAAATGTACATGTTTCTTATTTTCAGGTTAGACTTGATTTAAGTCAAACAGTTCCAGAGGGAGTAGTGTGTAAATCTGGGAATTTATGGAGCCCAAATGTGTGCCCCTTCTTCCATAACAACCCTAATCTGTGTGATGCTAATACAATGATGCAGTGTGACAGTCAAAGCCCTACAGTGCAATGGATGTGACTGTTACTCAATGTTACACAGCATTGCAGAGCTGTGTATTTAACTATGTATGAAATTGATTTGAAGAATGACCGCAAACACAATGTTATGTTGGCTAAGGCTAAGGATAATCTTTCATACGTTATTCATACATTATTAATACACTATTAATAACGAAACATGATGGCCATGTTTCTCTAACAATAGAGCAACCTAATACAAGATTGTTGTGCCCTAAGGTTTCCTAAACAGTGGAACTTCATGGGAACGTTATAAGAACTTCATGGGAACTTCATGGGAACTTCAGTGTGCCATGAAAACTGACAGTAACTAGACTAACATGTTAACAAGTTTTACTTTGAACTCAATGGTTTTAAAACCTGAACCAAGTGAACAAATCACTCTCCAGGTCATGACAATGATTGGTCAGTTGGAGTAGTCTCAGTACACCACCCCTTCTACTGAAGTATTCAGACAGACTAAGACTTGTCAATGTTTTAGTGAAGTGGGTCTTCATGTGTATGCTGCCTGCCTGACCTGGGATAACTAGAAATCCCAGTTATGGTTCAAATACTACAGGACTGTTGACGACCAAAGCACGCATTAAGGCAGTTGTTTCGACATAGCCTGGAGTCTTAAAATTATTAAACAAGTTTATTGTAATGAAAAACTACCGATGGAGCTCACTTTTTGTTAGAAATCACACAAAGTGATGTCATATACAGACGTACTTAAAAGCATCCCTAACAGAACATGTACTTAGAAACATGGTTGACTTCGTTTTGGTGAGGATAATGTGACTTCATCACAAGCACACTGCACATTGTAATAAGGTGAGAAACTAAGGTTCCAAACTAATTGAACCGCTTAAATATATACATTCATCAGGAAATACATTGTATACTATAAGTCTGTCCTACACTCCGTTCTCTGTGAGCCAAAAGCCCAAACGTGAGCGCTGAGCCGTATGTTGTGCCAGGGACCAGCAAATTGTTGCCTGGATCCTCCGGGAGTCGCTTTGGTAAAAAGTGACTTTAATAAGGCATTTCTCTATGATATTCGTTACTCTAATACACTTGTGTTTGATGGAGTATTGTGGGTTTCTAAACCTGATAAACTAAATAGATTTACGTTACAATAACACAGAGCAATGTGCTTACATAGATTTTACATAGAAAATGTTGAAAATCATCTTAATACATCTGATTAAGAGCAAATATTAACCGGACTGATTACGGCCAACAATTTGAAGTGTGTGAAATGTATCCGATCAGTACCGGAAAGGTCATTAAAACATCTGACGTGATAATTAAAGCAAATTATGTATTATGTATTATGCATTGTGTAAAGAGAATACATACATTGCATTCAATTCCAATAGATCACTAAGCCTAATCAAAGAACAGTGGTTATCAGAGAATAACGCACATAATGAGAGTTGTATAAACTAAACTTCATTGCAGGACAAGAAAGTACAAAAATGTACTCAGGGACTACTCTAAATTACTTCAATGTAAATCCAAATGGTAGGAATTTTTTTTAATACCGTGTATGGCACAGATCAGCAGGCATACCTAAAGCCAACTACTGCTACAGGTCTACAGGTTTGTATTTGAGAAAGGATGGTCAAGGACAGGGCAACTCAGTCCTAGTACAACCCTAGCACTAGTCTGTGAGGCAATTACAACTGGAAATAGGTGGAGCTAAGTGTTGTAGTTTTCATTCATAATGACATGGACAGTTCGAGCATGAGTTTGTACTATTTCCTGTGTTTGCCATGTGCTTGACCATTAATGTAATGTAGTATTTGCTATGCAATAGATTCCTATCTGTTCATATATTGTTTATGTGTTTCTACAACTATATCCTAAAACATTGGTCATAGGTTATCCAACTCTCAGCTTGTTCTAACCAACACAACCATTGAGTTTCCTCACAACCTCAGATTTACTTTAATTCCTTGGGTCACTTCATATAACATGGACACCTGTTCTGTAACCAGACCTCATAGATGCGCCCTCCTTTATTTAGTTGTTTTCTAGACTTACGTGTAATTTAAGCAATCGTGGTTTTACAGTAAGAAGTAAGTATTAATGGAAACAAGCCAACTTAGACCAACTTAAAACAAATTGAAATCGAGCCAGATCCGCATAGGTTCCTGAACCGCAGAGATGCACTGACACAGAACCATGTTTTAAAACTGTACTGGAGTCTGCATGCCACTTTCCAACTCGGGACACATCTGTTTTACATTTTCTACAGTACGACCCCATGCATTAATTAATTATGCACTTACCGTTTCCCGCCTTTAACTTTACGGTTAACCTCGTCATTATAGTTCTCGCAGCCTCAACCTCGCACTTTATTACGGCCAACTTGCGCCAAGTAGGCGAGGTCAACACTTGTCACAGGTTACATTCCAGACAAGCACACCGTTTGACACAGTCGTTCCCCGTTTCATTGTGTCGAACACGCCCTGCCACCTTTGACTATGACGTATGCAGCCCACCTCTAGGCAAACAAGTTGAACATAAGTGGATACAATGTTAATTGAACACAACATTAAATGAAATGTTTACCTGTAAGAGAAATATCGCCTCAGGATTTTGTGTGTATTTTTCACAATATATTTTTATATTAACTTTAATTAAAAACAATATAGGCCTATAACATTTTGGATATTTTGTAAGCAATGTAGCCCATACAAATCTGTCTAGAATTGATATGTAGACACCGAGGCACAGCAGGTGGACACAACATTGGCCAAGTAACTATGTGGTAAAACAGCTTACAATGCTTTATTTAATATCCTATAAACATGGGCACATATGCACAGATAAAGTAGCCATTGTCTCTGAGTCTGGAATAACAGCGTTTTATTAGTAGATTTATCTGTCATAGCATAACTAACCATTACACATTACTTTCTGAAACATTCAAACTCATTAATAATTTAAAATTTGCACACATCTCTCAAAGGGTTTTCCTGCACTATATAGAGATCAGTGATGGGGACTCTTTCCTACATAACACAATTAAAAGGCTCTAATGACCACAATGTCCAAATAGGGTTCCTTGTTGGTTTGCCTTAATAATAGTTCAACACACACAGACACACACACACTTCTCCTGCTGGTGTTTTGTCCCTCAGCTATGAAGCCACAGCCACACTTAATAAAATAACACACGTTATTTTAAATGCTTTTAGTGGAACTGGGCACCTTAAACAGAGGGTCAATGTAAAACTAACTACTACTGCTTCCCTGTACACATTAACAGTATACTGCAGTTTGTACTATCATTATGAGTAGTTAAATGACCTGTAATAACACAGGAAAAGATGAAATCCTTCAAAACTAGCCAACACCTTGAAACCATTCGAAATGAGGAAACCACTTTTCTTTGCCATTTTGTTGTGAATCTGCCCCCTGCCCGCATCACATCCGGGTGCATCTTTATCTGGATGGAGGGCACCACCTGAAAGACTGATGGAGGAGATGCTGGGGTTGCAGAAGGTGCCATTGGATGGAGTAGATGCTGGGGTTGCAGAAGGTGCCTGTTGATGGAGGAGATGCTGGGGTTGCAGAAGGTGCCATCTGAAGGAGGAGCCACATTATATGCAGGAGCCACATTACTGTACCATCAAACAGTTGGGTGTTTGTGTAGACATGCTATAATGCCGGAGTATTTGGGTGCTGTGAGTGCAGTAGAGCAACTTAATATTATCATGCCTACCTTTTATGGAGACCGTTGTCTATTCCTACTTCATCAGCCAGGCCTGGTGCCACAGGGGGGCTTATAGTGGCTCAGCCCCCTCAGTTGTAGCCTTCTGTTCTTCAACCTAACCAAGTCCTCCCATGTCCCCCCGATCCACACCCTCTACTGCCTCTGTTGTCTCTCCATGGTACTTGCCTTCAATGCAACTGTAGAGCTGACCACCAGGAAATGCGGTTATCCTACCTCCATCACAAGCTCCTCTTTCAGCCGCCTCCAGGTATATCTTTGGAGGAAAACCCCCTCTCATCTCCCAATCTAAACTCACCCTTAGCCCTGAGACCATAGCGAGGAAACCTGTTTCCTTTTGGATGCCAAGACGGGCGAGGGCAGCGTCCCTGCGTATCATTCGGAAACGTCTGCAAGTCACACTAGACCAGAGCCTCTGTGGGTGAAGGTACATTCAAATCGACGTTTGGTGTAGGGTCTCCGTTTGGACCTTAGGTGGCAATGTAACATTTGTAACTGTGTAAAGACAGCAGTCAAGACAGCAGTCAAACCGTCTCCGTATGTACTTCATAACACCTATGAAATGAGAGCACTTCGAATGGAGCAGACAGGAAGTGCAGACCACAAACAGGATGACTGTTTTAACTTGTAACACGGTTATTCGGATAGAGCTGAATGTTTGTGGACTAGATAGACATCTGACTTTAAGACGAGCAGGTGTAAAGTGTCTCAATCTGCACTTTTCTTCGATCAAATTACAAGATCTCTGCGCTCTAGTAAATCTCTAGCCCTGACCACATATTCTGTAGATGTTAATTTCAAGGCTATTGCCAATGTAACAGCACACAAAATAGTCTCAAGACTTAATATCTATAATATACTACAATAGTACGCCATAACAGCTACAGATTACATTTTCGTCACACTCTGACTGGTACAAAGAAAGGTAAACACAGAAGTACCCGTCGTAACCACGGAGATACACATGTTTACATTCTACCCCGACCTTTGCTCTCGGCGACACTGAGAAAACCCAGGAGGCCTATGGGAAAAGACAAGGAAGAGAAAAAAAAGATAGAACAGACCCAGAAGTAGATTTAACATACAATGTATTGACATAGTATATATGAGGACCCATAGAGGAACAGACAAAGCCTTTTGAAATGAATGAATCCAGTCCAAAAAGATTATCCTTCATATACTATAAATGTAGCTGTACTTCTAGCCATCACTATGTGACAACTGCCATTGTAAAAAAGGGCTTTATAAAATATTATTGATTTTTGCACTCAAATAAAGAGTCCGAAACCCTCACATCATAATACTAACATCCTAAAATAATAGACAATAAAAGTCTATTCTGTAGGATTGTTCAGGATATACAAGCAATTAATTAAAGGGATGAAAACGAGTCCTTAATTCTTAAAAGACAGACTTATAAAAATGTAAGGGAATCAGGGAACGTTCATTCATGGAGACTGAAGGGCGTCTCCTTGTCTGGAGAAACCTGATCCATTCACTGAACAAACCGTCGAAATTCTCAGACTCAGCAGTTTCAAGAGTGAGCCAGGGAGACGGCAAGAGAGAAAACGAGAATATGTGGACAGAGATGTATATGAACCATTGGACAACTAGAGGCGCTGTGACCAGAAAGGCGGGTGTGACAGACCATTGTGTCTGGAGAGAAAACGTTAGAGACAACCAGGTACGGAGACAGAGACAGTGAGACGCTGCTATGATCAGAGACAGGAATTGTGCTGTTAAATCGAACGACAACTAGATCCATTGACCAGGTCAGAGCGCTTTATATATTTAGTTTCAGGCTTGTGATTGGCTGTTTGTCAATTTCGGTTAACAAGCCAGCATACCTAATGAAGTAACGTATACGCCCCCAATGGAAGTCCTTCTACGTTAGGTCAATAAACAGCAACCATAAGATTGCAGGACTAAATTATTAAGAGCGTATTCCTGGTACGCATCCATATAACATATCGCTTTCATCACCCAGTGTTTGAAGACTGATATACAGGGGAGTGGAAGTGAACGCCACTTTAGTCCATTTAGACGAGGCCTTTAGACTGTCGTCGTGTCACGTCCTGTCCAATCTGTAGTTATGGGAAATGCATCTTGAATCGATCCACCACAAGCCACAGCGAGAACTCCTTAGAGAAGCTTGCAGAACTAAACTGAAAGTAGATGTAGACGCAAACTTTCACGAACAAATCTTACAAGTGTATGGTCGACATTGACCCACCCACGTTTAGACATTATTGACCTAAAAAGCCGAGCGCAACACAATACACAGCTGTTTATCTGGTGCCTGTTGGATCACGCCGTTGCCTCTAATGATAACTGTGCCTTGTGTTCTGACAGAAACACCGTTTAGCCTACTAAATCAGCTGACAACATGCCACGCGCGTCTCCACCAGGCAATGTTTGCCGACGTTTGCTGGAATAAAAGAAAACTGACCACAGTTTTTCTTTGTTCCCTCATCCTGAAAATAGGCTAACAGTACGAAAAGGGGAAATCTCATTTAAAGACAACCCATTGGCACGGGGAAGAGACGAGAACGTTCTGTGTAATAGCACATCAGCGCTATTGTTCACGTTGTGCCGTGAGAGAAAACGTTTTCAAAGCTACTTCCCTGCAAACCCCTGTGTTCTGCTTTCATACGCTATCTGGGGCCCTGGAACACCAGGTGCTTATCGTACTACAGACATAATAAAAGTAGAAATGACATTACGACGCGGAACATGCCCCGAATGCCTGTCATATAATCTAGACCTGTGTGAGTTTTTTGGAGATCCACCCGAAACACGCAGGGCAGGAATCAACAACTGCCCCGGAACGCTTTCAGCGCTAGAATGTGGTTTTTTGGCACTTTCCGACGTGAAGCATGAAAAAAAAATCACCCGGAAACTCGGAAACTATTCCCAAGCTTGATGGATCTGATGTAGTTGACTTTGTACCTTTCTGTTTCTGATGACACAGTGCCTCACTCTTAGGGTTCATGTGTAGTGCTGCCATCCACCTGTCAACCATCTCCTCATGACAAACAGCATCCCGTAGCTGAACCAATGGGCTTCATGTACCAAGGTCTAGCAGACACAATGCTAGTGGGTCCCTGACAATGCAGGGGACCTGACCTAAATAGCCCTGGGAGGGCCAACAGGCGTAACAATAGACCATCGAAATAGGCCGATTGAAAGCTAATAAATTCAGCTATGTGTTGGGAGTGCCTCTGGGTCCCTGTCCCCCGTTTGTTATTGTCTGTAAGTACCCTTGTGACGACACACACCATTTTTAATCAAATCAAATGAGACACAAAAAGAACATGGCAACACTAGCCACTCAGTAAAAGACGGTTTGCCGTGCTGCCCGTTGACGAACAAACAGGCGATGTTGGCCGAACGGTTCGGATACGTACGTCTTTTCACTAAAGGTTAAAGGTCGGGACCACTTAGTGATCACATCAGCATCCAGGACAGTACTTTAGTTCCTCTAGAATGATGACCCACATCGGTGGACGGAGTAACTAAAGGAAGCCTCGTTGTAGCTTCCTTCAGGCTGTGAGCGTCCATAGAGCATAACGAATTGATTATGACAGCTGTGTAAATGATCGGAAACTTTAGCATTTGGAGCACATCGCCGTCCACAGAGACAGAGGTGAACTTAGCTACACTTTACAAGATCGAAGCCATCTGTGACATCGCGGACGGTGGAGAAGCGATGTCAAACGGGCGTCCTTGAGTGCTTTTGCTCATGTTGCACGGCTGGGCCTACATGTGGTTTTACTACATTTTGTAGCACACCGCTTGTAACGCTTTATCACTAAACTCAAACTGATATCGAATTGGAGTTGACATTTACGGGTTCATTTCACTGCTTCCATTTCGCTGAGCCTCAAACCAACCCCCACAGTGAGATGATGATCTGTATATCCTGTATGCAATGACAGGGTGTTACACTGATAAAGGTTGGATGGTGGTTAGAGGTTCGATATAGTTGGGGGGTGGCATGTAGGCATGTTACTAAATCTTTCCCCTTCCCCCACAACCCCCAACCTACACACCATTATCGTAAAAAAAGATACATTGATGTTGTTGCCACATTCCAGGGGAGGCGGCCCTTCCCCCTGTCGCCGCCCACTCCTCCTCCTCTACAGTTTAATGTTGTCAGGAGGAGTTGACGTCACAGAGCACCGTGTTTGCAGCTTTCTTTTTCCTGTGCCCCTCATGCAGTTGCCTCAGGCTTCTGATTGGCCAGAATCAACACCACACTGGAATTCTTCTCCTGTGAACGCTTGAAGCAGCAGAGTTTGGCTGCATATCACAGGATGCTGACAGTCTTAGATCTGCAGGAGTGGCTATACGTCTATCCTGTGGGCTATGAATGAATGACAAGGTCAGACGTGAGACGCCGTCAGGATCTTGAGTGGTCGTGAGCGGTTGTCGTAATCGATCTGTCCCAACCATTAGATTCCAGAGATAAAACAGTATGAAATATAGAACTGCTATCAGGCCAGAGGACAGTCATATAATCCGGGGGAAATGGGTGATGCGTCAATAAAATCTGGGTATGTTATTGGACGGGAAATACAATAAAGATGTACAAAAACTGCAGCAGAAACACAGAGGACGGTAACAGAGAATGTGTTACAGGAAGTGTGAAGAACAAACTCACTGGAGACTGGAGGCTGAGTGAGTGAGTTCTAAACATAAAACTCATCTGCATTTCTAATTGAGAGAGGAGAGAAGAAGAAGAGATCGGACAGAAGATGTTCCCTGAAGGACAGGAAATGGAGGGTGAGCACAACAAACCAGCTTCAGTCGCGGAACTGTTATAAAACATTTATTCTGGCAGAAATATTAGACGTTTTTTTTCTCAGGGACAGGAAGTGTAGGCGGATCGTTAAAAAAAACCTGACTGATCGTAACCCAAAGAAACATTGGCACATCATTTACAATATTCATGTCAGATAAAAAAGAATCCGATCGGGCTTGGGAGTCATTCGTGGGTTACCAAAAGACATAAAAACCTATGTAAAAACACTGTCCATTGTCACGATATATTTACTAAAAAATAAACGACAAATAAAGAATCGGGATTAAGGAAACTCGCAGTGTTCAGTGCTGCCGGTGTGACTCTCGAAACGCCTTCGGCGGTTCCCAGCCCAGACCTGACGTGTACTGGTTAGGAATATCGGCATCCACAGCGTGTCAAACCCAGGAGGAAAACCTGCTACTTTGAGGAAAACTAAATAAGGATCTGGATGAAGAAAAAAAAAAAGCACGAGGCCATATGAGAAACACTACAAGATAGATATCTCCTTCCTTGAGATAATGCGTTTGTCATACTGACGTCAGGAGGCTGTAAACCAAATCGTTCAGCAACCCAATCATGTGATATTATAGCTCAAGGATTAAAACACGGATGAAGTATTTTATCAGGGCCCTGGTTTATTGATTGGCATATAGCTGCTCCTCTCCAACGAGTGGGCCGCTAGTGAGATGAACCAGGCCAGTTCCCAGAGCCAAACCCTACGTTGGTACTTGGCCAGAGAGAGCACACAGCTGGTGCCTCTCAAAATGGGCATCCGCACATGGCATCTCCGGCACGGGCACGGACCTGCTGTGGGAGCCGTGGTAAAAGCAGACACAGTACGACTGTCTAACGATAACCTCCGGAGATGTTAGCTCGATACTGCTTTCAGGAATGGGTCCATCGAAATGTAGGCGTTCTACGGAAGTTTCGGGAGAGTTCCTCGACTTGTCCAATATATCTCCACTGATGTGAATACCAGCAGGCTTCGTTTATTACATTTTTTTGCCTGCCTGGAAGAACGTCTTTTTTTCGATCAGTGTAGACGACAGATAGGAAGACCGCGTGAAGGACTTCTTCTTCAGTATTGTCTCAACCGAAATGTATACGATACTACTTGCGTGTATAAATGACTCTCGCCAAGCTGACGTTTCAGTCAACGCAACTCATCTCAGTCACAACCAAAATAATACTCTCTGTGTCTCTAACCCTGGTCCGTGTCCTGACACACTTTAGCCCTTGCCTAACATTACACCATAACCCGAGTCATTCACAGTGGGGGTAGCACCAGAGCCAGTGTAGCAGGGGCAGATGGGAACGCAGGTGAGGTTTGGGTCCATAGTCTTTCTGTTGACTGGAGAGTCTCTGGTGTCATCGTCAAACGGCGCCAAACCAGGATGACGTTACAGGACAAAATGTTAAAAAGTGTCTCTTTTCCAGCATCAGGTGTGTCACCAACAGTGTGTACACACACACACACACACACACACCTATATTTAAAGCTTTAAAAACAGTGTTGTTTAAAAAACGAGTGTTGAGGACAGATGTTGAGAAAGTCCATTCTAAGGAAGGTATTCTCCAAGGTTTTTTAGTGCAATATCTCACATCAATACGTTCACACAGGCAGACTAGATAACCTGAACACTTAATCAGTTCAGTGGTCTTTTCATCTACAGTACATATCCTATCCCCCCCCCCAAATGCTCGTCCACTGGTGCAATTCAAAAGTTCCACGCCGCACACCCGGACGACGTGATTGGTCTAGCGGCCGTCGTTGCCACGGTAACAGGCCCGGCACACGGCCACACGCGCTCTCTGCCCGTTACCCGGAGAGGCTGTGGTCGCTCCACCGCGCCTGTGCTAGTCAATCCATCTCCAGCTCCATGAGTTTGTTGCGTGACCTCGGGGTGTGCGTGGTGTTGCGACAGCAGCAGTGGGCGCAGACGAGGCCCAGGAGGATGGAGAGTAGGCCCACGCACACCGACGCCACCGTGCCGTACAGCAGGGGCAGCTTCAGAGAGTCCCACACTGGACAGAGAGAAATGAGACCGTTAGTCGTTAGCCGGCACTGGACAGACCGCTATCCGTCGCCGTGAACACCCCGAACGCCCCGCCTCCTCCGCTACTCACCCGCGAATCGCACGGCCAGGAACACCCGGGTCGACGTGAGCTCCGCCCCCTGTGTCCAGATGCCCGTGGAGGCGGAGAGGTACCAGGGCGTGGCGCGGCAGTAGTAGTCGCCGCTGTCGCCGTCCGCCGTGGCGTGGATGTTCAGGGTGTAGGTGTTCGCGTCGGACCTCTCCAGAGACACGTCGCTGCTCCCGTTCCTCGCCCGCTTTCGGATCAGGCCGAATCGGTCCACACTGGCCAGCAAGGTGGACTCGTCATCCCCTCTCAGCGGGGTCTGGTACCAACGCACTTCATAGGCCAGGTCCTCTGAGGGGGGAGGACACAGAGATTTGTGTTAACATGATGGGGCAAAATGGAGCAAGGCACTGTACAGAAACTATTGTTTCTCAAAACGGCTCTGGCAAAAAAAACAACCAATGTCAACCTCACAATGCCTGGTTTAGCGCCTAGATTGATCTGGTAGATAAATCCATGGATCTGAAAGAGCATTTCATGCCTAGATGGTGATCCAATACAATAAATCGGTTTAATATGTAACCATTAGTTGCTGGATTCATGCAGTCATATCTTTGCATCGCTGATAGGGGCTGCGAGCTGGAGAAAAGAAGCATTAACTGGTCATTAACATGTCTGCAAAAAGGCTATCATTACGATCACACCCACACACAGATTACACATCAATGCTGTGTGTGTGTCTGTGTGTGTGTGTGCGCGTGTGTGTGCGCACGTGTGTGTGTGTGTGTCTGTACTCCTACCAGCCACTGGATGAGCAAAGCGACTTGCATGACATCAGGAAGAGAGACAGAAGGAACCAGAGAACAAAGAGACAATAAATAATAAAATACTAGGATTAAATTATAGTCGAAAACAATAATGAAGTCGGTAGACTGAGCCACGCAAAATCCGAAATGGAAAATGAAGAACGGTACTCAATACGGCAGATAGAGGGAGAAAGAGAAAATAGAAAAACAATGAGACCGAAAAAAAGAGAGCACAAAAAGGGAAGAGAGAAGGCAGGCCGGTGACCCAGATTGTCGTATGAAATCTCTAGTCACATTTGATAACGTGTCCAGAGTCTAATTACTGGTCATCTTAACCATGCACACAGAGATCTCCAGTCAGTCTTTTTCCATTTGGAAAAGCGTGGATTGAATCATCCAGTGCAAGAGAAATTTAACCAAGTATCCAAACGACATGAAATTAGCATTTGCACTGATGTTGGCTGATGTTCTAAACGTAGGTATTGGTTGGTTTAAATAGAGCCGTCGAGACTTGTTCTAGTCAACCCGCTGTAATATCACGGTCAAATCAAAACCAAATGTGAGAATGTGTTTGGCTGCGCTCATGGAGATTTCACTCCCAGTCCCAAGTCATCTGAGCAGGTCGTCCCTCATCAACGCTGAGCAAAACAGTTGAGCGTTCAGCTTTGTTTAACTCCCACGTCTTCTAGTCTCGAGCTGGATGAGTTCTAGCATCTCGCTAGCCAGGGCACATCATTACAGCGCGTTCTCACGCTAGCGCTAACTTTCCTTTAGCTTCTTTTTAATGATGTCTTAATGTTAAGTACCAGGCCTACTTTGTGAAGTTAAACGTCGCAGCGCTGACGATGAACAACATCGGGAACGGGTGAAAGCGACGCGTCGATATTTTTAGAGACGGAGTGCACACTCGTTTTCACAGAGATGACCACAGTGTGAGGTGACAGGAAGTGATACGGGCCTAAGCGTAAAGGGCCGCGGGACAAATGGACCAATCAAGCCGATTCCTCCGAACGTAATTGAGGACTGGTCAGCGGTCGTTAGATTTAAATGGGATAGTTTGGTAACTGGGCTGTGAGTCCGAAACAAAAGTTCAGTATCAGGGCCCTCTCAGTCTTAATAGGGAAGTTTGTTAGCGGAGCTTAATAGCCGAAATGAAAGATGAGGCGTTTCTAAAAAGCCACTTAACTTGACCGATCATATTTTTGGATTCGGCTTTGAATAAATTACATCGAAGCGTGCAAAAGGACAAAACCCGAACATGCATTTGATATAGAAACTAGCAAAAGAGGAATTAGATAACTCACAAACTGTTTCCTACAGCTATGTTTTGCCACGCAAGTAGCCCCCGTGTGAACAAACACGCCTAACCTAAAGTTAACCAAAGCCTAACGCTCAACTCTCATTGGATGTTTTATCCCAAACCTAACCACTGAGCTAGAAAATAACATTTTATTTTAGGTTTTTCCGCAAATGGTCGTTTTTTAATGTTCTGGGAACCATCAGTTCCTTAGACACAGACAGACAGACAGAGACACACACACACACACAGACACAGTCACACACAGCAACAATAACCAAGACTACAGAATAAGACATCAGCACCAGCGGCTCCCATTAACGAGCTTGATCCCACCACAGAACAACAGGACGCTCGGCAGCCCTCCCACACACAGACTCCCACCGCACGCACCCTTTATCTCCTCGTCCTCCTGCTCTCCTCATCAACACCGGGAACCACTGAGGAGAAGTAAAACTAGCGTGGCAGCAGCTCCAAATGAACCAAATAAAATAAACAGTGTTGTTTCATTACATTAAGTGATCCCCGGGGAGGGCGGAGTTAGTTCTGCCGGCAGCAGCCAGCGAGTTAAAGACGGAGAGCGTTTGAGATCCTCTCCAGGCGCCCCGGGTGTACGGGCCTCGACAGGGTGCGAGCCGACGGAGTCTGATGAAACAGTCTATTACGCGCCGGGCCATAAAACGCAGACACAACACAACGCAACCAGCGGCTAGCAGCTTGTAGAATCACGAGACGCAGAACGGACACTTCATTTCCGACCAATGGGCCGTGACTGATGGCCGGCGCCATACGGAGAGCGCCTCATACGGAGAGCGCCTCATACCGAGAGCACCTCATACCTAGCGCCTGCTAATAAGTCCCAACGTCGCGTCAATTCCAGTCAGTTTGCGCGTGTTCGGTGAGAAAAACAACAACAAACAAACGGGATATTCGAGTTCGATGCAGACTGTAGAAGATAAGCCTCCGACTCTGGAGCTTTTTAGAGCACAACGCCTGGAAGCGTCTGGCTGTTCAAAGCGTTTTTATGTCGACACTCCAGCTCTCAAGCCTTTCCTCCTCTTTATTACCCAGAAGGAATTAACAGCCTGAGTGGGAGTCCCTCGCATGATTTAGCCCGTTCTCACTATACCACTCTGTCCTATACATCTGTGGAAGTAATGGACCATGGAAGAGAGAGACATTAATTACCGGCTGGAGAGAAGAGCAGTGGGACAGGCTACGGAGAGGAAGAGAGAGGAAGAGAGAGACGGAGATACGGCCCTGTGATTTCCCACTAATGCTGGAACAATACCAGACGGCAGGAACGGCTGAAGGGAGAGTCGTCTCGTCTTAAAAGGAGGGTTCAGTCGTAGTTTGGGCAGATCTATCCATGCATCATTAGCGGATGGCTGGTCCCAATGAGTCTTCCACTCTTTTCCAAAACAAACAAATGTTCCGTTGCTCTCATCTCAGTGTCACTGTGTTGTGATGTTCTGCATTCATGGAAGCAACATGTCCGAACTCTTGCTGCAGGTTGTAAGCAAAAGGTTCTCAATCAAGAGTTTCTCAACAGGCATTCGATACACTGGATACAGAGACACGATAGAGTCTCAGACAAACAGCTGTTATGCTTATGTCCTCTGAGGGCTGCCTGCCACTCTAAACCAACACAGAGCTGGCCTTTGTTTACACTTTAAGTGCCTGCTAAATGACCGGACTGACTTGGAGGGACGAGCCCACGGACGACCTGACCAAAGTGACCACTACCCACACACCCCACATGCCCACACACCCTACGATGCCCAAACACACCCCATGCCCACACACACACACGATGCCCACACACACACACGATGCCCACACACACACACGATGCCCACACACACACACGATGCCCACACACGCGCCACACGATGCCCACACACGCGCCACACGATGCCCACACACGATGCCCACACACGCCATACGACGCCCTCACGCCATACGACGCCCACACGCCATACGACGCCCACACGCCATACGACGCCCACACGCCATACGACGCCCACACGCCATACGACGCCCACACGCCATACGCCCACACGCCATACGACGCCCACACGCCATACGACGCCCACACGCCATACGACGCCCACACGCCATACGACGCCCACACGCCACACGACGCCCACACGCCATACGACGCCCACACGCCATACGACGCCCACACGCCATACGACGCCCACACGCCATACGACGCCCACACGCCATACGACGCGCCCACGCCATGCGACGCCCACACGCCATACGACGCCCACACGCCATACGACGCCCACACGACGCCCACACGCCATACGACGCCCACACGCCATACGATGCCCACACGCCATATGATGCCCACACGCCATACGACGCCCACACGCCATACGACGCCCACACGCCATATGACGCCCACACGCCATATGATGCCCACACGCCATATGATGCCCACACGCCATATGATGCCCACACGCCATATGATTTGGCTTTTTCAATGTAATCTGTGTAATAACGTTCCAACCTAGACATCACATGGCTGGCTGTGATCTCACACTCCTCACGTTTTCCTCTCCCGATATTTCAGTCATATTTTCAGTATACTCAACGCGATCAATGACAGGGGTGGAAAACGGAATGTGACCAATGAATGTAATCTGTAGATGAAGCAACCTCTCTCAGTGACGCTAGGCATTGTGGGTACCTGAGGCCCATTCCTGTGTTTCGTTGGACCGGTCGTGCCCTGCTTAGGCTTGTTCCTCTGCTGAGAATATTGTTTTCGGACAACAGCTCTTTCTCTCTCAGCCAAACAACCAGCCACCTCATGTACAATCCAGTCACACCCTGATATTTCTAGGTAAATGATTTGCTTTCAGTTTGTATCGTCAGTAGATTTACAGCATGTACAAACCCTACATCGACGACACTAGTATGGCGAGTTATGCTAGGACCTGCAAGAGACGAGGAGATATTGTGTGTGTGTGTGCGCATGTTTACTAAAACCAAAAACCGTTGAGTAACATCATCCGGTTCCTGACGAAAGGACAGCACACTATTTGTATTGTACATACGTGACCCAGTATGGGTTGGGCAGTACACAATCAGGGGCCAATACTGGCTAAACCGAAACCCCCCAGGGCACACCTTAAGAAAACGTGATGCATTAGTAACAAAAGGATCACTTGTACCAGAGTAGTTTGCACATGATGGAATCATTAAAGGAGTTGCGTGGCAAAAGGACAAAACATCATCCCCTCCGTGCCAGTTCGATTCAGAAAGTGCGCAGGTTTTTGTTCTCGCCAAGCACCAGTTAATTAGCACATTTGACTCAACTAATCCGAGGGCTTCAGTTTAAGCCGACGAAACACGGATGCAAACAGCTGTCCAATGTGTAAACTGACCACAATGAGGCTTGGAGTCACACATTGTAGAAGTCTTTCAAATGTGGTTATGGTCTGGCGAAACAGCTGTATTTATGGAGTTGTGGTAGGGTTGTGGTAGGGTTGTGAAAGGTTGTAGTGGAATTATGTTCCTGAAAGTAGTCACCTCAAAACTAATCTAATCTAATGACTCGGCACCTTCGGAAAAATAACAGAGAAGCAAAAAAAATGTCTAAAAAACACAGGTAAGGTGCCATAGTGTAAATCACTTGTGGAAGATATTGTACTCCATTAAGTGATTCAAGGGAATCAATCAAAATGACACATTTAGCTGATAAACGTTTAGCAGACTGATTAAAAACTCAAACTAATTAAGGGTAAAATAGCTGAGGATATTAACTCTGCCGTTGCACAGTACTCTTGCAAGGATAACGACACAGAGCCAATAAAATTAACACAACGTTCCGACCCGGGAGGTTCTTTGGTCTACTTCAACCGACGGCTCCCTTTAATTCAAACAACGTGTTTTCCATAAGATTCAGGAAATCATTTAGATGTTGTGGCCAAGTATTTCTATTTGATCTCGACACATATTAAGACATCCCGTAATGTCCAAGCTTCCACCTGGCAGAGGCCTGGTTCTTCGTACAGTTCATGATGCAAGTTAACGTAACCTGGGCCCAGGACAAGTAGAGGCATTAAAGATGCACCAACAAATAGTATTACCGTATGTAAATAGTACGTTGTATTATCTAGTCCACCCTGGACTAGACCGTACTACCCACAACCCCTAAACCACCCTGGACTAGACCGTACTACCCACAACCCCTAAACCACCCTGGACTAGACCGTACTACCCACAACCCCTAAACCACCCTGGACTAGACCGTACTACCCACAACCCCTAAACCACCCTGGACTAGACCGTACTACCCACAACCCCTAAACCACCCTGGACTAGACCGTACTACCCACAACCCCTAAACCACCCTGGACTAGACCGTACTACCCACAACCCCTAAACCACCCTGGACTAGACCGTACTACCCACAACCCCTAAAACACCCTGGACTAGATACACAATCATGGGGCAGCAAGAAAGACAGTGTGAACAGATAAGAGGGTGGAGGGAGAAGGAATGAATAGATACTAACAGCAGTGATAAGAAAGCAATTCACTCAGTCTGTTTGACAACACTGGAAAAATGTGACATGTGTTATGGATATTGCTTTCACTTAAATACCTCAGTGTGTGCGTGTGTGTGTGTGTGTGTGTGTGTGCGTGTGTGTGTGTCTATATATAAACCTCCATGTGTCTATACCGGTCTTAGGAGAGGCCCCAGACACGCTCAGGGTACAATCCAACTTGGCCGTTTCCCAGGGATCGAGTGTGTTGGTGTCAGAGTGGATGGCCACGGAGAACTGGGGGCCTGCGGGAAAGAACACACACACACACACACGTGTTAAAGGTCAGAGTGTCACCGTGCTTGCACACCTATCAACATTTATTGACAGCTTAACATGGCCCTTAACACAGGTTTTTAGAAGAGCTCACCCAAATAGCTTCCTAGCTCAGTGATCCAGTCAGTGTGTGTGTGTGTGTGTGTGTGTGTGTGTGTGTGTGTGTGTGTGTGTGTGTCTCAGAGTGAGCACTCCTAGTACTGGTTGAACACACAAGCAACCACACAAGTACATACAAAAGTAAACACACACACAGAGCCGAACACAATGCTTATACAGACATGCAGCCAGTTACACGGATCCTTGTAGGCCTTAACTGATTTGTCCGAGACAGATTTGCCACAGGGCGCTACTTTGAAGCTTCCGCCCCACAGAGAGAAGAAGAGAGAAAGAGTACATGGGTTTTCACGGTTAGCTATATATCCAGAGAGACAGAGAGAGAGACAGAGAGAGAGACAGAGAGAGAGACAGAGAGAGAGACAGAGAGAGAGACAGAGAGAGAGACAGAGAGAGAGACAGAGAGAGAGACAGAGAGAGAGACAGAGAGAGAGAGAGAGAGAGACAGACAGAGAGAGAGACAGAGAGAGATGGGCAGAGCAGGGGGCCAAACCCCCAAGAGGCAGTAGTAGGGCTGTGTATTCATTCCCACGCGCCATAACATCAAGCACAAAAAAATAGGTCGACGCAGGAAGTGTGTGTGTGTGTGTGAGGCGTGTGAGTTCATTGACAGTATTTGCATGTGTTAGTATAAGTGTGTTTATTGTGAATACATGTAGTAGTATTCAGTGTGTTACCTGTGAATTATCAGTGTGTTTACTGTGAATATGTGTAGTAGTATTCTGTGTGTTACCTGTGACTTATCAGAATGTGTCATGTGTGCGTTTATAACAAGTTAGTATTTCTGTGACTATATTGTAAGTGTGTGGGTTTGAGTATAGTGGTGTTAGTTAAACCGTGTGTGTGTGTGTGTGTGTTTCCAGGGTATAAACAAAGAGAGTTGGACCCAGCTGCTGTTCCTGGGTAATTAAATTCCATCAACCTACCGGTTTCCTGGAAGTTGATCTGGAGTTTGTTGGATTGGGTATTGGCACCTTTGGTCCAGGCCTGGCCCGGCTGTTTGGTCCAGGAAGTGAGGTCACACCAGTAGAAGCCTCGGTCCGAAAGCTGCACTCCAGCCAGACGGAAGGAGAACTCAGTCGGGCCGGTCTTAGTCAGAATTAGACTGTCCCTGTGGAACCGAGGAACAGAACCCATTTGAGTTTCAACACAGCACCAAGACAGAGACATTTATTTGCACGATTCATGCCAAGTAAACAGAAAACGTAGGTATTTGTTTGATTCACACCTGCGCCCACCGAAAGACACGTATACAAATATGATTCATTTGTCAGGAAGCAGTGACTGTGTCATTCACACTGCTGATGCCTGCAGGGTTCTAATAGCCCTTTAACCAGTTCTAACCAGAGAAACATGTGTGTGCCGCCTGTCTCCTTTAAAGGGTGCCAATTTTTGACACAATATATTTTGACTGTGTGTGTGTGTGTGTGTCTACCAGCGTTTAGGCTCTGTAGCTGCCCCGTGTTGCACGACTGAGTCTGGACTGAGGGACATCACGGTTCTGGTGACCCCATCCACCTTTTCCTGGGTCTGCACCAGCACAGAGTAGCCCGGGTCCTGCAGATTCTCCTGCATCGCGGTACAGCTCATTTCAAAGGTGACTCCGCCCCCTTTCGCCTCGCGGACACGCTTGGCCACGGCAGTCAGAGTCGGACCTGGAGGGTAACGACACACGTCAGAGAACGGACACGGGCCGCTGTCACCGTGAAAACCAGCCGGCGGCCGCGGTAGAACCCACGCACGACTGCTGCAGGGGTCCGTCAGAAAGTCATTCAGAATGTATTGATTGGACCAGAACACTCACATTTTGACTGAGCTCTACAACACAGAGACAGACACAGACACAGAGACAGACACAGAGACAGACACAGAGACAGACACAGAGACAGACACAGAGACAGACACAGAGACAGACACAGAGACAGACACAGAGACAGACACAGAGACAGACACAGAGACAGACACAGACACAGAGACAGACAGACACAGAGACAGACAGACACAGAGACAGAGACAGACACAGAGACAGACACAGAGACAGACAGACACAGAGACAGACACAGACAGACACAGAGACAGACAGACACAGAGAGACAGACAGACACAGAGACAGACAGACACAGAGACAGAGACAGAGACAGACACAGAGACAGAGACAGACACAGAGACAGACACAGAGACAGACACAGAGACAGACACAGAGACAGACAGACACAGAGACAGACAGACACAGAGACAGACAGACACAGAGACAGACAGACACAGAGACAGACAGACACAGAGACAGACAGACACAGAGACAGACAGACACAGAGACAGACAGACACAGAGACAGACAGACACAGAGACAGACAGACACAGAGACAGACACAGACACAGACAGACACAGAGACACACATGCAAATATAGAGATCCCTTCAACCAACTGGTCTCCTGGCATGAATCACAAACCAGTTCTGTCGACGCACTGAAGCTTCGGGAAGAAAAAATATCTAATAAACCAAATTGCAACAGAGTCTAAAACGATACAACATTACCAGTAACAAAACAAAGCCAAATGCAGTGTTATCTGGCTCTTAATCAGCAGTGCACCATAAAATCAGTTCACCACACTATCCGATCAAAGGCATGGGAAAACCTTGACAAAGTAAAGGCTCAGTGAGTGCAGCCTCGCAATTGAACAAGGCAGACAGAGGAAAACTAGACTTCCTGTGTTGGAAAGGGCTGTGTAATTACTGCTCTATGAAAGAACCAGCAAAGTCTTCATGAAATGGCCAAAACACAAAACAATTTAGAGAACATGGAGTATCTGTTAGTTTCATCAGATAATGCAAAGTGCACAATCCTATTAGGAGAACAAAGTGAGCTGTAGGTTGTCCACAATATAACAGCCTGCCCAGATATGAGACATATAGACACTATATAACAGCCTGCCCAGATATGGGACATATAGACACTATATAACAGCCTGCCCAGATATGAGACATATAGACACTATATAACAGCCTGCCCAGATATGAGACATATAGACACTATATAACAGCCTGCCCAGATATGGGACATATAGACACTATATAACAGCCTGCCCAGATATGGGACATATAGACACTATATAACAGCCTGCCCAGATATGGGACATATAGACACTATATAACAGCCTGCCCAGATATGGGACATATAGACACTATATAACAGCCTGCCCAGATATGGGACATATAGACACTATATAACAGCCTGCCCAGATATGGGACAGAGAGAAATGCAGAAACTTCTGCAGAAACAAGAGACAAGCCAATGAAAAAATAAATAAGAACTCTTCCTTCCAGATCATATTTCAAGGTGCTTCATTAACCATCCCACTAGATCACTAGTTCTCATCTCATTTGCCAGTGTGTACTTTACATCACAAAAGGCTTTTGTTCAAACCCAAATGCCAACAGGTGAAAGTTCACTGAGATCAATGAGAAGCATTTAGACACAATTAGCCTTGGAAACTCTGACTGCCAGTAGCTGTCACTCACGCCTCACACAAACGTATATACATACTCTATATACATCATACTCATATCTATATATACATACACGTATATACATACTCTCCAGGCTGCTGTATCTGTTGGTCTGTCTGCTTGTGGTGCAGGCTTCCAACTCTGACACACTGGCACCAAAACAATAATGACATATTTTGCGGCCACCATGAAACCACACGCACGCACGCACGCACACACAAGACAAAAGGTGTTAAACCTTAGAATCCCCCCGCCAGCACATTTATTATGATCACACCGCAAAACAACAGAAAACATGACCGCCGTGAAGGAGAATGCGATGCAGAATGATACAAAAATTCCTAAACTATGGTGAATTCATCAGAGAAATAGCGGTGGCAAACAAGTGACAGAGGAATGTTAAAACCGAATGTACTTACGTTTGGATTCCCACTGGACTGGTACAGCTGGGGAGATTCTCTGTGCCAACTTGTCCATTCCACGCTGACTAGATGGGCTCCAAGCAGTCACACTGCACGTGTATTCTCCCTTGTCATTCTCCTGGAAACACACACTCACACGTTGACAACTTAAACAAGCATAAGAAGCAATTGTTTAGCTTGACAGACCGACACACACCCACACAGCGCCACACACACACACAGCGCCACACACACACACACACACACACAGCGCCACACACACACACACACACACAGCGCCACCACACACACACACACACACACACCCCCACACACACACACACACACACAGCACACACACACACACACACACACACACACCCACACACACACACACACACAGCGCACACACACACACACACACACACACAGCGCCACACACACACAGCGCACACACACACACACACACACACACACACACACACAGCGCCACACACACACACACACACACACAGCGCCACACACACACACACACACACAGCGCCACACACACACACACACACACACACACACACACACACACAGCGCCACACACACACACACACACAGCCACACACACACACACACACACACAGCGCCACACACACACACACACACAGCGCCACACACACACACACACACACACACACACACACACACACACAGCGCCACACACACACACACACAGCGCACACACACACACACACACACAGCCCACACACACACACACACACACAGCGCCACACACACACACACACACACAGCGCACACACACACACACACACACACAGCGCACAGCACACACAGCGCCACACACACACACACACACACACACACACACACACACACACAGCGCCACACACCACACACAGCCACACACACACACACACACAGCGCCACACACACACACACACACAGCGCCACACACACACACACACACACAGCGCCACACACACACACACACAGCGCCACACACACACACACACACAGCCACACACACACACACACACAGCGCCACACACACACACACAGCGCCACACACACACACACACAGCGCACACACACACACACAGCGCCACACACACACACAGAGCGCCACACACACAGACAGAGCGCCACACACACACACAGCGCCACACACACACACAGCGCACACACACACACACAGCGCCACACACACACACACACACAGCGCCACACACACACACACACACAGCGCCACACACACACACACACACACACAGCGCCACACACAGCGCCACACACACACACACACACAGCGCCCACACACACACAGACACAGCGCCACACACACACACACAGCGCCACACACACACACACAGCGCCACACACACACACACACACACACACACACACACAGAAACAGCGCCACACACACAGCGCCACACACACACACAGCGCCACACACACAGCCACACAGCCACACACCTGCACACGTAAGAAGCGGAGCTTGAATGTATCCGGCTCCACTCTGGTCAGTGTGATGGCGCCAGAGTTCAGCCTATCCTGGTATGGCAGCCCCGGCTGCAGGTTGCCTTGGGCGTCCAGGGAACCAATGGGAAGCTTGCTTGGCGTAGCGGTAGGGCGGTCGCCAGACAGACCAGGAAGTGGCGCGTATTCCCAGACCACGCCCAGTCGCCCGGCCACAGGGAGATGGGTGACGTTGTTCACGCGACAGGCCAGCTCGGCGGGGTCGCCAGTGACCATTGGGGTCGACGACGGCTTAAGAGTAACGATGAAATTTGGCTCTGGGGGGGAGGGCGAGAGAGAAAGATGTAGAGAACACAGCAAATACCGTTTAGTGTTTTGTAACGTATTGACTGTAGCACATAGAACAGCTGTAGATATCTCCCATAGCTTTAAGCACTTCCGTAAACAAAGAGATGAGACTCCACACTTCCTTGTCTGCAGACATGCTTACAATGTGTGGTGTGTGTGGGCATCAGTAACTCAAATATTCCCAGGGCTCCCACAATGTACCAGTGTAAAGGTATGGAAAATTACACCACACACACACACACACACACACACACACACACACACACACACACACACACACACACACACACACACACACACACACACACACACACACACACACACACACACACACACACACACACACACACACACACACACACACACACACACACACACACACACACACACACACACACACACACACACACACACACACACACACACACACACACACACACACACACACACACACACACACACACACACACACACACACACACACACACACACACACACACACACACACACACACACACACACACACACACACACACACACACACACACACACACACACACACACACACACACACACACACACACTTAAGTGTTGGGTTGTGTGTAGTTTTAACAGGTGATAGTGTTGTCTCAGCCAGACTGTTAGTCTACAGATTGGCCCTTTACGCTCCAATGATTGCAACATGGGCGGGCACACGCCCACACGAACACAGAGAGCGTGAAATGTGTGTCATTTGAACGTCACAGGAGCTGAATCATGCGCTGTCACCATCTGCTGTACACTACTGTGAGGATCTCACACACACACACACACACACACACACCTCAGTTCCTTCGTAAGGAGAGGATCCCCGCCAATTACCCATGTGCCCATTTTCCTCCCCCCCTCCTATCTCATTACTCTCTGACAACCCGTTCTTCTAGAAATAGACCAAAGGCACCTCTCTCTCTCTCTCTCACTGCAGATCGGCTCAAACATGTTCCTCGCTAATGGCCAACAAATAAAATGAAACAGACATGTATTCACCAGATTCTCACAAACACACGCACACCCACATGCTCACACACAAGCAACAGCAAACACACACACACACCAAACCACCAACCAAACCAAGCCGCACACTAAACGACCGGCCCACAGACGAGAGCTTCCCCAGGGACATTTGTTGAGGAAATAAAAAGCCTACACAAGAGGAAGCTGATCTGTAGTCAGAACAGTGGAGATGTGACACTTCTCCACTAGTTTAAAGAGGGTAATGGCCCTCCAAAACAAACCCGGGACCCAGCGTTTCCATTAACATTCACATGGGTTCCTCCCGGTTTGTACAGCAGAGATATACTGCATATAGCACACACCATCTTCTCCATACATATACGGTCATTAAATGGACCTACCGCTGGGTTGTGGGCGTGGCTAAAGGCTTGGACGTCATGTGACACGCACCATGGTTTGGTTTAGTTTAAAGGTTGTATAGAATATGGACACGGTTTAGATAAGGCGGCCAATCACAGCACAGAGGCTGAATAACAGAGACGTACAGCCCTCTCACATTCGGGATGTTGTGATTGGCCGTCTGCTTTGTTGAAAGGGTGAACAGACAAAAACAGCCACTTGGGAGGACAAACTGGTTCCCGTTTCAATGGATTTTGAAGAACCCAGAGTCGGGTTTGTGAAGAGCAGGGCAAGCTGAAGTGGCGCTAACTGCCAGATATCTCCAAGGAGGCATGAGTGAGTCACTGTTAATACAGGTCTGGAGTTTCAATGGTAAACAACCAGGCAGGCCTCAGTGAGCGCTTTAAATAGTTAATCCAATCTTTCCTTGTCAGCCCAGAGAAGATGTCGTTTACGGGTAATAGAAATGTATGCATTGTTTTGTGACCTTGATCAACTGAAAGAAACGTACTACAGCCACTATCTTTCCCTTGGAGTTAATCAATGCGTGTCATCAAAGGTGTGTCGAAGTGTCCGGTCGACTTCGGTTTTTCTCTGTGGCGTCACGTGTTGACACAGAGATCCTATTGGTTTATGACAAGGCGGAACTATATGCCAAGCTCAACCAAAGAAGTGCCCGCTAACTTCCTACTGGACTATAGTTCAGCTGTGTATAGTGACAACCGAACAAACACCACGTAACTAACGCACCGAGCCGATACTCCACACACACACACACACACACACACACACGTGACTGGGCTTCCGCACACACGTGACTGGGCTTCCAGAGGCTCACCTAATAAAGACACCCATATTCCCTATTTACTATAACCTAATCCTTACCGATACTGGCCTTAAATAAGTAATGCCTAAACACACAATTCTAATGCCATGTCTAATAATGATTTGCTCATTTAACCTAACCTCTGAGCTGGAAAATGAATTTCTCTTGGTGGTGACCTGGGAGCCGTTCGCAGAGTTTGACTCTTGTCGTTCTTTGCGGACACAGACTTGGATCTCAAACACAAACACTTGCACACACACACACACTCACAGCTGTTTGTGGGGACAATGCAAACCCAACTAGCTCCAGTTATGTTTCACATAAAGTGAAACCTAAGTGGTCCAACTCAGAAGAAACACCATGAGGAGATATAATGACTCCAGACAGAGCAGGCAGGTGATCCGTCTGAAGGGAAGAGGAACAGATGAGGGGGAGAATGACAAGAGCATGCTCCCAGGTATGTTCCTCTTCTCTGCCAAGAAACTCTGGCCTTCATCCGAGGCTCTCTGGTTTCACCGATGCGTTTCAGCACATGGCATTTATTGTGTGTGTGTGTGTGTACTAGATATAACCACAGCGCATACCTCCAAGTATCAACTCTGTCGACAGCAAGACAATGGCTTACACAGACTCCCTTCTCCCCTACTTTCCCTCTTTACACATATTCGTCTCCCTCAGTAGACAGAAGTCACTGAGCTTCTGGAGGCTCGTCAGCCGATATGGAAAAAGGTTCTGGTTCTATGTATTGGAGACTCAACACCTGTCTAACAGGGACGTGGGCATGTGGACGAATACAGTCACTTAAAGGGTATTTACATCTATAGCTAGTCCAAGTTATATGTGGACTGGCGAGGGCAGTAAGCCCTATTGTCATCTGTGGAGATGTAAGAAAAGGGTCAACATTTAAAACTTGTGACTGTGGTATTTACCACAGAACTGATCGGGTTCCCCAGCGTTGTTTTGTACGTGACAGCTTACTCACATATCAATCACTTAGACAAATGTTATTTCACATCGTTCATTTCGATCCCTTCAGTTGGGGATGAGCGATATAAGCAGATGACATTACACTCGCTCTGGCTCGACCATGCTCACAGTCCATCACTTTCATTGGAACGCGTCCATACCATCCCATCCGGTTATATACAACTCTACCAAACACGATGGTGCCTGGAGTTCTCCTGGATGTCTGGGAGAAGGGATGTGCCTGGAGTTATTCCTCACCACAGTATCTGCTGGGATTCTTATCGTTTTCATCTAGTGCAGCGGTGATTCAGTGCCGTAATTTTCTGGTGATAAAAACTCTCCGAAACAACGTTTACCCTACCTCAGCAGCCGAGGGACAGGAGAGAGCAACGAGATTAAAAACATGGAAGTACACGCGATGAGAACCAAATGGCTCCCTGTTTCAGTAGACGGAGAAGATGTTCTAGAAACACTTAAGCTTGGGCTCGGAGACAATACAAGTGTATTTTCCTGTCTCCTGTAGAAAGGCACAGTTCTACTTCTACTGACGCCTGGTCTTGACCACAACTCTCTCCGATCAGGCCCAAACCCAAGATGTTGCCCTCTCAGTTTGAGCAAAGGCAGATGGAATACATACATCTGTCCACCCCTCTGTGTTAGTCCAGGGCTCTGTGGTACTAAACGGGAACTCCTAAACTAAAGCCCTGGGGCTATGCATTCCTTTCCTTCTTGGATTGCATGAATGCGTTCTCCGGCGCTCTATGGATCAGAGGAACGTCATGTTTGTGCCTCTCTGGTGAACCCGTACGAGGCAGACCTAGTTTCAGAACAGATATTTGCCCCACAGCTCTAGCAGCACAGACAGCTACTGTGTGGAGCCATCCGCTTCCCCTCAAACAGCATCACATTGGCAGAGCGAATCGGGCTCTCATTAGCCTGCTAACCATATAGAACTCAACATCCGGTCTGAAGCTAATTACAACTGATCATCACCTCAGGAAAGAAACTCCATGCTGCAAGTAGAAGCTGCTGTTAACCACCCATCTGGAACCAACATCTTTTAAAGTGAAACATGATCGGTTGACACACCGGGAAGGACTTCCTGAAGTTGAGAAATGATAAATGCTAATTTTTTCATCGCAATAACGTTTCACAATGCTGCGCCCCAATAATAATAACCTAGCCGGCTCTACGTCTCAGTGCGACCAGAGACAGGGGTTGAAAATGTGTCTGTAACACACAGAGATGTTGGATCTGCCAGGTCGGATACAGTAACACCATGAGATGTTAGAGCTGACAGGTCGGATACAGTAACACCACGAGATGTTAGATCTGACAGGTCGGATACAGTAACACCACGAGATGTTAGATCTGTCAGGTCGGATACAGTAACACCACGAGATGTTAGATCTGACAGGTCGGATACAGTAACACCATGAGATGTTAGATCTGTCAGGTCGGATGCAGTAACACCATGAGATGTTAGATCTGTCAGGTCGGATACAGTAACACCACGAGATGTTAGATCTGACAGGTCGGATACAGTAACACCATGAGATGTTAGATCTGTCAGGTCGGATACAGTAACACCATGAGATGTTAGATCTGTCAGGTCGGATACAGTAACACCACGAGATGTTAGATCTGTCAGGTCGGATGCAGTAACACCATGAGATGTTAGATCTGTCAGGTCGGATGCAGTAACACCATGAGATGTTAGATCTGTCAGGTCGGATGCAGTAACACCATGAGATGTTAGATCTGTCAGGTCGGATGCAGTAACACCATGAGATGTTAGATCTGTCAGGTCGGATACAGTAACACCATGAGATGTTAGATCTGTCAGGTCGGATGCAGTAACACCATGAGATGTTAGATCTGTCAGGTCGGATGCAGTAACACCATGAGATGTTAGATCTGTCAGGTCGGATGCAGTAACACCATGAGATGTTAGATCTGTCAGGTCGGATACAGTAACACCATGAGATGTTAGATCTGTCAGGTCGGATATAGTAATACCATGAGATGTTAAATCTGTCAGGTCGGATACAGTAACACCATGAGATGTTAAATCTGTCAGGTCGGATACAGTAACACCATGAGATGTTAGATCTGTCAGGTCGGATATAGTAACACCCAAAGCCAGTGCTTAGATCACAAACAGACCTTGTCTCTCAGGACCAGACGCTCCGTCGCTTCATAAATAAGAACTGTCAGCAGCCGCTAACTGACAGGCAGACAGTGAGAGGGGGGCGGTGTGCCGGGGGAAGGTGGGTTTGAATCCCACAGGGGGCCCAGTATGACAATATACACCACCACACGTCGCTCAGATTAACAGCGTCTGTTAGACTTAAATGTCAATGAAATGGGAGGGAGAGATACAGGGGGGAGAAATGTGGTGTGAAACTAGAGGAAGGAGAAAGACAGACCTTAAAAGGCATGAATAATCAATATATGTCTCAGCAGGGGGCAATTATGTCCAAACAGAGGCTTGACTAATGGATCAGTCTCACTGAGGGAACCGATGTGTGTGTGTGTGTGTGTGTGTGTGCGGGTCGTGGACATGTATGTGTGCGTATGTGTGTGGGTGTGTGTGTGTGTGTGTGTGTGTGTGTGTGTGTGTGTGAATGTGCCTATGTGTGCGTGCGTGTGTGTATGTATGTGAGTGTGCACCAGCGTAGAAAAAGACTGATCCGCTGGCGTTGTCGAGCTTGTGTGTTTAAAGCAGACCTAGTAGATCCCTGCTATTAATAGGACGTTACATATGGTAATCTCGGTTGTACCAGTCACCACTAAGTGAACAGCGCCTGATACAGCAGCACTTCCACTCACCGATCTGTCCAACCACCACCCGGACCGGGTTGGAGATCTTCTCCGCAGCCTGATACCAGCCGCCCCCGGCTCCTCCTCTGCTGATCCAGACCCGGACCCTACAGGAGTACTCTCCCTGGTTGGCTTCCCGTACCCCCCTCACCAACAGCCTGAAGTCCCCCGGTCCGGCTCGCTCCAGCCCCACCGAGGTGGAGCCGTCTACGACCACCCCGTCACGGTCCAGGCTGACCACAGAGCGCCCGTTCATGAGCCAGCTGACCTCCAGGGCCACAGAGGCCAGGTTGGCGACGGCGACCAGGCAGGTTAGGGTAAGGGTCTCGTCCATGTTGAGGGTGGTGTTGGACTGGGCCTGGACTGACAGAGATTGAGCTGAAGAGGAGAAGGGTAAAATGGCCGACGTTACAACCGGTGAACAGGGAGACAAAAACTGGAGCTATTAACTGCTGGATATGTGTGTGTGTGTGTGTGTGTGTACGCATAGCAGAATGATGAAATGATTGAACATGGTGAAGGAGATGAGAGAGAAGGGATATAAATATAATATGAACTTGATTGGAAGCCGTCAGATCCACCAGTGAAGAGTAAAAAGTTGAAAGAACTAATATATATTATATACATATTAATTAAAGTAAATATGACATATAATATAAGTTATTTCGCCTAGATTTAAATAAAAAATGTAAAGCATCGGTAAAAAAAGAAAGAAAAACAGAGTAACTCAAGAGACTGAAGTGCAGCTGAATCAATCTCTGTTCAGGACATATACCCTGTTAATGAACACCCAGACAGATTGAACCCTGACCTCTGACGAGCTAACGACTGCGGTACAAGACTGCACCGCAAAGGGACCACAAAAATGCTAGTTTTAATAACGAACCGGCATGAATAGCCTGGCCATCTGTTTGATGTAGAAATAAGGTGCCGCTGAAGTCGGTGTCCAGGCTAGCTCTGGGATGGCCAATATTACACCCCCCTCCCCCGTCTGGGCTCACTGCTTAAAACCTTAGATACTGCAGCTATAGGAAACTATGCCGAAGGATATCTGTTATTACAGTAGGTGAGATGATTTGGTCCTCCCCGTACGCATTTAGCAAAAGACAGCCAGGACAAAGGCCACTGTTTGACTTCTCAAATCCACTTTACTTTAGTCTGTTAACTGACAGTGGATTCTGGTTGCCTGGTGACACTGTACTTAGATACAGCCTGTCAAGGGAGGCCCAGGACTCGCCTTTCTGACAGCCTCTCTGTGCCATCCTTCGCGCCGGAGCCTCGCCTCCGTCTCTCACCCACCGTTTTAATCAATCACCATGCAGGCGATAATAGGGGGATGTGGTGGCCCAGGCAACCACTGTGTGTGTGTGTGTGTGTGTGTGAATGAGAAAGGGCTGACGGAGGGATAGGTTGAGATACGGCTTTAGGTCAAGGGCCTCTCTGAGAGACCCACAAAGAAAAGCTGCTATGCTAACATACGAAACAGGCGATAGAAACTGGTGGTCTTTCGCTCTTCTTCATTCCTAACCTAGCCAGAGCCTTTACACGTTATAGCTGTACAGATCTGGATACATTCAGAGGTTTGGGCCAAATGGAAAATGTATGGAGCAATTTGGAAAAGGATGAACGTCTCCTCCATTATACGTTACAGGGACCAGAAAATGACAAAGCTCTCTGGGATCCCCAAATGTGGAGTCACAGATCATCTCCACATCAAATATCCTGGCACACATATCTACAGAATACTATCAATATAAGAAACAGACTCCGGTTTATTGAGATCGAAAGCAAACGTTCTAGATCGGCAGGTGAGAACCCAGACACGCCCACATCCGACTTGCCCGCAGGTGTGACGGCCACGGGTCCGATGCTCACGGTCTTCCCCACGATGCTCTTCCAATTTCCGCCGGCCTCGTGAGTCCATTCCATCCCCGTGCACACGTAAGTCCCAGCGTCGCCCTGCGTCACCTTGGCGATGACCAATCCAAACAACGCGTTTCTGCGAATATCCAACCGGAGCCCGCCGTCGGCGTAGCGCTGGGCGTAGCCGCTCGATGTGGAGACGGCCCCCTCTGGGCCAAAACTCAGGACGTCCGTCGACAAGACCGCGGTTTTATTTAGCGACCAGGCGACCGACAGGTAAGTGGGATCGGTGAGACGGTGGGAAATGCTGCAGAAGAGGGTGATGTCACTTCCTTCTGGGACAACGGGTTTCGGGGTCTGCGCCGTCACATTCAGAGTGTCTGCAATTACTGTAAAGGGAAGAAAAAATGTTAATCAGTAACTTTATACAGATATGTGAAATCAAGTTAGTATTTGTCTGAGTACTTGTGTGAGTCCTTGTCTTTGCAAAGAACTCCATCGTATAAAAATAGGCGGCAAAAAAAACCACGAAAATACCAATCTGTTAATAGGATACTCCATGAAACGCAGTATGTACATTACAGACGAAATCCTGCTAGAACAAATGATAATGAAAACACAATTTATACGTGTGGTATAAGTGAATACCCTGCTTAAGTTGTCTGTTGACAAGTCCATGCCAGTTTCATAATGAACAATCAATATTATACAACATGTGACACATAACAAGATTTATAATTAATTGGCAACATCATTTTCAGACAACTCCTTTGCACTGACAATGTATGTGGACACCTACTTCATTTCATTGAGTAAAATGTAAGCTATATACTACAACTAGTCTGTGTGGTTGCTGATGAATGCACGAACATGGAGGATGTTTTGGAGAAGAGCATCTGCTAAAAATACCAAAATGGAACCAGACAACGCTGACAGATGCTGCTGTAAGCCAACAACTCAAATCTACAAATTAAATAAAATGTCATCATGTACTTTTTTCTTCATCGCCAACAGTTATTTCTGCTTTTATAATCCATCAAGAATACGTAAATACCAAAGTCAAGCTTCAGGCCCTCCCCTCCCCCACTCCTGTCAAACGTGTGTTGTAAGAAGGGTTTAAATGTGATTATCACATTGGAGGAGAGACAGGCCCAGTTTACTCTGAAAGACACAGCTGATTTTGGCACTAAAACAGACTGACAGAGGGGCAAAGACAGAAGACTTCTGTCCCCAATCCAGTCTCACACTTTCGCTTCTTCCTTTAAAGCTTCTTACTTAATATCTGTCTTCGTCTCCCCCCTTTCTTACCCTTTCCCACACTGCCAGTAAACATGGCATTCAGATGGGAAACCACTAAAGCCTTTTCAGAATACGGATAGAACGATATATTTCCAGTCTCTCCCTCTCTCAACACATCGCCTCTCACCTCTTCAACCTGGCATTTGGTGGACTCGTCAGGTTTACAGATGACTCCACCCTAGATGTTCTCATGACTAAAGAGCAGACCAAAAAAATTGAACTTAACAGCCGTTTATTGGGATGAGTCATTCAAATTCCAGAGAAGCACAGTTTCACACAACCTCAGTTTAGCGGTGAAGATCACAGACATCTCCTAGCAGGTAGACCCGCAGCCCTCCACGAGAGCTGACATCCAGCGTACACAACCCTCTACTCAGACACCTAGGAATGTCCCAATTTGGTTATAGCCCTGACGGGGAACACTTCATTCACTAATTAACATCTCTGTGATTAGCTGATTAGCCAAATCAGATGTCCAGGCTCTGGAATAGATCAAACGTATAGAATGATTGGGAAGCCCCTGTATTCGGCAGCAGAACTCCGTCCAACATTCAACATCAAGACAATCTGTAAACGAAATGGCCGCACTAACCAGACAATTCCACAGCTCAAATCTCATCAAGACGCATTGTATTGAACCAGGCCTTTTGCAGTCATTCAGTTGGAGGCATCAGCACAGGACTTGGTTGTGTCCCTTATCAATGATGTCATATAATAATTCAAGTGAAACAAACATTAGGCCTATTAGTTGATTGGCATGTACACTACTCTTAGATATGTCCTTCTCTCAATATGTCTTTCATCAATAAAACAGCACTAATTTCCCCGAACAAGAATAGACTAACGAGTTTCAGAAGAGAGTCCTTCGTTTCAGGACATTTTGAGCCGGTAATCAAACACACAAACGCTGACGCTCCAGATGCTCAACTAGTGTAAAGAACTGTTTAATTGCTTTTTAATCAGCCCAACCATTTCAGCTGTGCTAACATTATGGCAAAAGGGTTTTCTAATAATCAATTAGCTTAGCAAAATGATAAACAATGACAAAAACACAACACAAGATTGGTGGTTGCTGATAATGGGTCTCTGTACGCCTTTCACGTTCCATTATAAATCAGCTGTTTCCAGCTACAACAGTGATCTACAATATTAACATTGTCTACACTGTATTTCTGATCCATTTGATGTTATTCTAATGACGAAAGAAATGCTTCTCTTTTGCAAAAACAAATATCTCTCTAAGTAACCCCAATCTTTTGAACGGTAGGTGTAGGTGGTTCTGGTTATAGTGCTCTGAAGTTGTCATATTCTTATAAACATTCTATTCCAACTCTATTCTAAACTTAGTCAGCTACTCTTTGATGTTAGCTTTAGTATGTGCTAGTTGTCAAATCACTGTCAAGCTCACAAATCCCCCCCCCATTTCCCAAACCAGTTTAGAAATGTTTGTCTGTTTGAGCCCAGGTATGGGGAATGTGAACATCCCACAACAGAAATCTATTATCTGCCCAGAACATGCCCAGAGCAGTTGAGTTCGTAATGAATAGATTGAACACCAGAAGCTGTTCAGAGTGGATGTTGTTTATAGCGGAAATAAGGCTTTGCTATTGTATTTATGTCAAGGCCACTTAAGCTGCGGCGAAAACAATCGGACCGGCACGTGAGCCGAGCTTTTGAAACCAATGTTCTCCCACACCCTCGCAGACAATCCACGGTGACGTTAAAAGAGGATGTTTGCTTGGGACACGCCCGAGGCGAATGTCAAAAGGCTGCCGCGCCTTCACGGGAGACCGTCACAAATTCACAGGTGACGAACCATAGATCAATGTAGAACACCAATGAAACCAACCATACTAGACACATTATTTTAGATTGATCATGGATTTTTTGCCAATTCGCTTTAGTTAACATGGAACCATCTCTCTACATCTCACTTGGTCTCGATAACCAAAATCCTCTGTATGCGTGTGAGCATGTGTGTATGTATGGTGGATAAATAAACATACTCAAACCACTTCCTGATCACCTTTACAGATCACCATACAGCAACCAGCTGTCCTTCCCCTAGAGCGTATCCAGAACCAGTCCAGTAACACGCTCAACAAACACACTGTGTCTGAGAAAAATACTTGTATGTAAATTGTGTGTGTTTTTGCGCCACCAGAAGCTCACAAGCGTGACAGAAAGCGTCATGGTTACGATAACGATGAGGGGACAGTTACCGGTATGAACCACCACAGCAGAATAACAAACAGTGAGTTTGTATCACTTCGAGGCCTAATTCAGCAAAACCTTAATCAGATGGTCTGCAACATTTAGTTTAATGTCAGAAGGGTATTTCAGTACAGATCATTCTAGCCTTCGTCTCGATCACGGACGGACAAAGAAACACCGACCTTTGAGTGTCACCTCAGCTTCGTAGGTGCCTGAGAAGACGGAGTCCGTACTGGGCGTACTGCAACTGAACACAGCGCTGTCGGATGACCTCACTTTCTGGATCCTCAGCTCCACCGAGTTGTCCGCCAGTCGCACCACCGTCAGGTCGCCGCTGGCAACCCGGGCTTTCAGTGACGAGTCTGGGAACGAGGGGTCGAACGTGGAGATGACTTGGACGGTCTTAGAGTCCGGGGTCATGGACCATTCGAAGTCTTGTTCCCGGGGGCCCTCGTAGGCAGTGACATCACAGCGCAACGACACTGGTTGGCCTTCCACACGGACCAGCGGGCCAGGGGACAGTGACACCACCCTGGCGTCGGACACACCTATAGAGAACACATATTAGTCAGAACCATAGAGGTGGACCGGGACAAGACAAAGCTGCTGACGTCCTATTTGACAAAACGGTGGCACATTCAAGTGACTAAATTAGCCAAAGGCAATACTTTGAAAGGCAAAACAAAAACAGACGGCATGTCGCTGTGTTCCTAGTACGTTGTGTAACTGGGAAGAGGAAGCTGTATGGAGATTAGGCCTTAACCAAGAGAAAATCCAAAGAATCCCTTTCGCTGCTAAAAAAGTGGAAATGACATCCAAATATTTCAGATTGAAACACTCGGTTTGTAATCTCCCTTTGTGTCCATCTACAGCCCGACCCTAAAGTCAATTCTCAGCGTGTGAATCGATTACGCTAAACCGCTTCCTGTCTCTCACAATGACATACAGTAACAGGTGAGACCAAACATATGGGAGCTTGAGTTGAAGCAAAGGGGAGAGAAAGCTGAGGATAGGAAAAACAAATGGACTATTGAGACATGAGTTACATACCGAAAGAGCACACACACACAGACACACAAACACACACACAGAGCCGGCTTGTTTGGACGGGCATGGGAGAATGGCAGTGAACATGCCGCTGCCCGGCTTGTCTGAACAGGCTGAGGGGAAGATGCGTGCACCCGTCACGACCAGCACAGAACACATGCAACTACACCCAGGCTTGTAGCAGACCTAATAGGAAATAGAGTCACTGACAAAGTTGGGAATACTTTTACCCCATCGATACTCCGCGTCGATCAAAGAATCCACTATTGGTTGGAATTTCAGTCTTACAGATCTTTGGCATTCTTGTTGTCACTTTTGGGGTTATAGATGTTACCCAATGCTTTCTGATGCACTCCTCCAGCATCTTGTATAACAGCGCTTTACCAATTCTCTTTCTGATTTTAACCCGTCAAACTTCATTAATATATTTTAATGTTGTAAATGACTATTGTGGCTGGAAACAGCAGATTCTTTATGGAAAATCTACCAAGGCATATCTGTCCTGTGTTCCAATGACATTTTGTGTTTGCTATAGATAATCATAACAAAATACTAATTGATCATTAGAAAACTATTGTGCAATTAGGTTTGCACCGATGAAATCTGTTGTGCTGATAAAAGGAGCAAAAAAAATGTTATCTGGAGCACCAGCAATTGTGGGTTTGATTACCGGGGTACAACGTCCTCAGATTACCTTCACAAATTGACAACTGGAATGACAAATGTCTGCAATGCTGCAAATCCTGAAAAAGGAATTTATATTATAATTATTTCTAACCTTGTCAATTACTGTACTTGTTATTATTTTTGCAATAAATCCTATTTTAATTATTTTAACATGTTGTTTACATGTTTTTTTAAAGATTTGTGCTTCCATGAGAGTGAGCTAAATTCTCCTGACCAACATCACATGGTGATTTAGTTAATCTTCACATCAGAAATTGTAGTGGACGTGTTGTAAGGTTGCTTTTGGGGACCAGGCCATCTCCAAAGAGCAGATAGTTTAATAATCATCGCAAATGGAAAGAGAGCTTGTGCCAGTCACCTTGTTAGTGTCCCAAAACCTAAGGACTATGAACATTTCCTAATTCCTACACATTCACTAAATTAAGTTACCATTGTGTGAAGTTCTGCATCACGTCCAACTCTGTAGGTTATCTAAATAGTTTGACAAGGATTCAATTACATTATATAACAATCTGCTCAACTGGTTGGCCTGAACGTCGTGGCTAATTTTGCCAGGTTGGCCAATGAGAAATGCAAGCAAATTGCCATTACAGTTCACGAGGACGTCATAGAGTTCAGTTAATTTGTCAAGACAAATAACCACAGACACACCAACAGCTTTCAAAAGGCCAACACGGAGACAGTCCCTTTTAGATCCCAGTTGGAAAACGCAAAGAGCAAAGCCTTCTCGGAACTCTACTCTTCCGTAACGCTTGCTTGACTTCTAATGGTAACGCTGGCAGCGATCCAACAACCCAACACCGGTGCCTTCGTTGGACATTTGTTTCGATCCACCGAGAGTTCACCTCAAACACACGGTTGACATACAGTACACAATTAAATTTCTGACATCCTGGGCCACGGGAGAAATTGCCGTTCGAGGTAACAATGACCACGAAACGTGAACGTGCTGGTAATGTCACCTCGTTGATTTACACAGCTTCATATCGGTAGTATTCGGTTTGGACACCACTTATGTGTGTGACTAACATTCCCCGGTCAACACGCAACTCCTAAGATACTCTTATCCAAACAGTCCTTCAGTCGTAAGGCCACAGAGAGAGAAGGCCCTGTTAAGGAGAGGTAACAGGAGAGTGCTGGTTTATGAGGAGTCAGCCATAGTCCATAGATTTGACCCATATAGACAACGAAGCACAGGAACTTCAAACCATACAACTTACAGAACTGCAGAACTCTATGGGCCTAATGACAGAGACGGATTTATTCTGATGTTCTTCATTGTGAGACTACCTTCATTCAAGTCATTTGCGTGGATGTCCAAATTTAGTACTGTCTCCAAGAATCAAAGCCAATCACACATTCTCAAAACACGGCAGTAAGCGTGTTATCCTGCTTTGAGAGAACCCATTGGTTTCTGGGACCAATCCGAATGGTCGGAATGTGTTTGTTCTCTAGAAATGATCCGGGAGAGACTCAGGTGCAGAATAACTGCAAGGAACCAAAGGGTGCAGGGTGTTTGTTCCAAGCAATAAGTTTTATCCAAGAGATTCGTTTTTGTCCTTGCCGACATCCATTGGTTTAATGTCCATCAAATGATGTGCTTCAAACATCTCCCCAGTCTTGAAAGCCTTACCGGCAATAGACTTGCCTCTGGCCTCTCTGCCTACAAACCTCCACGCAACTACGGTCAAGCCACATCAAACTGCTTCATGAACCAACGACCCTGCTCTAAGAAACACAGAGACTGCGCCTCCTCTTCTCGTGATCCTTTTGAACTCCCCATTCTTCAACCAGGAGCTGTTCAAAGTGTTGGGGCTTTAAACACTGTGAAACCAGACAGTGATACACCTCAGACTTTCTCCCGAGTAGACCAGAATTCCTCCAGAAACATTCATTACCATATGCCAATATATTCATATACATTTACCCATTACTGAGAAGCACTTTGCAATTCACATCACCCAGTCTACAACACACACTCTGAAGATGGGTTTGATGAACAAATATTAATAATCCAATCTGTCCTCTGATCAGTTGTGCACCGAGAGACATTTGCGTCTACCCATCGCTCGCGTGTAATGCAGCACCTGTCTATCGGGAATATTTGGCCCCTGCTAGTCTTCCTATAACCTCTGATGTAGTTTGCCTTATGGTGGCCTCAACCACAACCTTACAGGTAACGAGGAAGTTGGGCGTGGGAAAATCTGTCCATGTGTGAAAAGTTCAGAATGCCCAGTTTTGGAGAGATTACAGGCAGCGCATGTAACCAGACGTGTGTGCCCTTAATGCCATATGAGAAACCAGAGGACTGTCGAGTTGGCATTAGTGTCACAGTGCCTTCACCATTACAAATCACTGATCCTGGTATAGTCTTCTTATCAGACTTAGAAAGTGAATACCCGTCTGTCCGCATGCCAATCTAATAGTGCCTATACCGACAACCAAATGCTCCGCACAAATAGACGCACGACAAATGCGACAGCCGGACAACCATCATTCATTCATTCATAACTATTCATTCATAACTCACCAATCGATACCAACCACAGTATCAGAGATAGGACATGTTCCATCTTGCACACCCGCGTCTTTCCGATATCCAGTGTGTTCCTTTGTCCTTGGGCACCGGGCGCAAGTGCGATCGGACATTCAGGGCAAAAATAAATCACAGTCGACCTCTCAGGAATAAAACGCAAAATAACCGGGTGGCAGGAAGGCGTTCGGATATCCGTGTAACGAACACGCGTGAAGAGACGCTCGACTGAAAGCGACCTAATGCGCCTGCGTGATTCATACTGGGTACAATCCGTGTTTGATTGGGAAAGAAGGAGGAGGGAAGAGAGAGAGAGGGAGAGAGGGGGAGGAGAGAGAGAGGGGGGGATTGGTGAAGGAGAGAGAGGGAGGGGGAGGAGAGTGAAGGAGAGGGAGAGGGAGGAGAGAGAAGGAGAAAGAGGGAGGGGGAGGAGAGAGAAGGAGAGGGGAGAGAGAGAAGGGAGAGGGGGAGAGAAGGAGAGAAGGGAGGGGGCGAGGTGAGTGAAGGAGAGGGAGGAGAGAGAAGGAGAGGCAGGGGGGGAGGTGAGTGAAGGAGAGGGAGGAGAGAGAAGGAGAGGGAGGGAGGGAGGGAGGGAGGGGGAGGAGAGAGAAGAAAGGAGGGGCCACGGCGCCGCGGTGTCCGGAAGCTCGTTTTTGGTTGGAGGAAGGAATAAGCTGCTTCACAGGTACATCTGGAAGTCCCAATTGGTTTGCTGGGAGAAATTAGGCAATTAGAGAAATGATACAGAATGTCCGAATAATCCTAATTACTATGTGATGGTCATTGAAGCGTGTTGAAATGCCAAACAAACAGTAAGCAGCAGGTGTTTATTGAGTGTGAACAGTTTATGTGGTAGACATATTATAGAGTTGTTGAAATCTGAAAATGGTTTTGTCGGTCTACTTTGTTGATCGGGCCATGCCACTTGCTTTAGTTATGCGCAGGGTGCCTGAAATGTTATCATACATTTTTTTTCATAAGGAGATCAATTTATCTTAATTCGTTAGCGAGCTATTGAGCTTTGAAAGGCCAAATAGGGGTCAAATGTTTTACATCAAGCTCACTTTACCACAGTGTTAGACCGTGTTTTCAGATGCACCGCAATAGAATCTGACACTGGCGGCTGTTTAAGGCAGTTTACTATAGCATGCTGTGTGATGTAGGGCAGGGGTTAAAGTTCACAGCTGTCATATAATACGCACATTAGGCCACACACATGCAAGAGCCAAAACATTATGACCACTCACGGTGAATCGAAGAACGTTAAACTTCTCCTATCATCGGACATCGAGAACATAGTTCTCGTGGTCAACTTGTTGAATGCAGAAACAAATGGTCAGGAGTAGAAATCTGAGCGACTTAGACAATTGCCAAATTGTTATGGCGAGACAAGTGGATCAAAGCATCTCTGAGTTGGCAATGCTTGTGTGGTGCTCCCGGTCAGAAGTGGTGAGCACCCACTGACCAGAGTGGTCCGACGGTAGACATACCAAAAACATTTACATTATTTTAATCAGGTAGGCTGGTTAAAAACTTTTATTTAACCGGGTCGGCTGACTGAGAACAAATACTAATTTGTAACGGTGACCTGGCCAAGATAAAAACAACATACATTTGCACAATAAATACACAGCAGAGTACAAATAGCAGTGGACCACAACAGGGCAAAACAGGAACAAGTTGAGTCAATATGCAGATAAAACAGGATGAGGTATAAGTGGGTCAGTTACAACTATATAAATACAGAGAAGTGTCTATATACAGAACAGTGATTTTAGAAGGAAGAGCATTTAAGCATGCCATCAGGTATGACAGCAGTACAGGTGAAAATGATCCACTGTGCAAATTGGGCATGGCCTGAATTTATTTCACTATGACCAGACGCACATTCCTTTATTTAAATCTGCTCACGACTCCAAACGTCCAGTTGTCATTCGTCACATATCTTTCCTCCTCTGCTCTCCAGGAGAAGTAGTGCTAAACCCTGGTACTGTAACCCTTAGTGCCATCACCAATCCCAAGGTGATCCCTTTTACAGACTTCTGCAATTGTGAAGTCTTGGGTTCATGCACATTAACATTAGAAGTACGAGAGTGGTAAGCCAAGGATATGACAGTATGGGTGTTCAATGGAGGTAAACCTAAGTATAAAGTCATTATGAAGGAGGTTTCATCTCTGGACAGATACGATATTCCTGGAGGTTCCCGGCTCTGTAGGCAGTGAGGTGAAGAGTTATCAGAATTATAGTGGAGAGGGTTAAGGAACCTACAGGGAAGTAAGGCGGTAAAAGTAACTTTGCAATGGGTGTTGGGAGCAACAAAGGCTATACCATCTGGTCCGAACGGACAGAAGGTCCAGTGTGGCACGAGTCACAGGAAAGGTCAAGGGTGGTCACGGGAGGAATGTGTCACAACACACACTGCGTCAAACCCCGCTGCATATAGTTTTTTGCGTAGCCGCTGGCAGGTTAGCGTGTCCATGATGACCGCCGTCAAAGGCACCTACAATAGGCACGCAGACGTCACATCTGGATCTCGGGGAAATAGAGGGTCGCCTGATCCGATTCCCCGTTTACCTGGGGAAGGATTAGAACCAGGGTCCACTGTGGGAGGACGACAAGTCCGTGGAGGGAGTGTGATGCTCTGGGTAATGTTCTGCTGGGAAACCCAGGGCCTGGGCATTCATGTGGACACTAATTTGACATGTGCCGCCTATACCTAAACATCGTTCCAGACTATAGGTACATCCCATAATGTCAATGGTATTCCCTGACGGCAATGGCTTCTGCAGGATGGCTTCTGCAGGATAATGCACCCTGCCATACTGGACACGTTGTTCTGGAATGGTTTGAGGAACATGATGGAGAGTTGACGGTGTCGCCCTGGCCTCCAAATTCCCCACATCTCAATCCAATTGAGCATCTGTGGGAAGTGATTGGACAACTGGCACATATATCCACGCACGCGCACACATATATCCACGCATGCGCACACATATATCCATGCACGTGCACATATATCCACGCGCACATTTTAGGAATTCCGTATTCCTATTTTCCATAACCACTAATCTCATTTCAATATAACCCGAACTCCAAATGTATGTTTTACCCTATGCCGAAGTCAGCATTTCCCAAGTTACAGTTGATCAAATATTCCATTCATTGATTGACAGACGCTAAGTTTGCATCTCCCCATTGACAAACAGTGAACATAGAGACACTAAATGAAATCCAACAAACAAAAACGTATCCACATGCACACAGACATCTTGTTTCAAGACAGTTATTTTTCTGGGCCACAAAAAAGTCAAGCTGACCACACACACACACACACACACACACACACACACACACACACACACACACACACACACACACACACACACACACACACACACACACACACACACACACACACACACACACACACATCCTTAACAAAGGTCAAATGAACACCCAGAATCTTGTTGTACTGACCCATTGATGTCTACTCCCCTCTGCCATTTTTCTAACATTAAATGCTTATTTACAGTGTCAAAGCCATCTGTGTGCATGACTGAGACAGAAATATTAACCCAGAAAGGGAAGTGAAGGTCAAACCGAAGCTCTGCTTATTATGTCTATACGCTTCAGGCCATACCTGTGCCTAAAAGCAGCTTCTAACCAGAATTTTTTAATCGAATTTGTTCCAAATGTTGATACGCTGTCTGTATCTGACCAAATGTCCACCCTCTCCGTCTCTGGATTTATTGACCAAATAAGCTTATACAGACATTGTCTCCAATTAAATCATCAAATGTGAACCTAAAGGAAAATCGTTAAAATGTGTTTGCCGACCTTCTATGGACCACCAGCATAACAACATGTTTAAACCTGATAATGGAAGCGAAGCGCCACCTACTGTTTGCCCTTTGAACAGTCAAAGTAACTACATTTGTCAAATGCACTAAATGAAATCCTTATGTCATAGTTAAGAACACACAATGTATACACACACACAATTCTGCACAGAGATGGTGGAAACACACTACACACACTAACATGTCCATGTTTGCGCTGTTCAAGAGCTAGTGTAAAGACACACACACACACACACACACAGACACACAGTCACTTCATCACATCCCTCCCACAAACAGGAAGCGGAGGTGAATTGGTGGAAGTGAGGGCTTGACATTGGTGTTGCTGCCTTTTTGCTCCCTGCATGCTACATCTTAGTGCCACACTTAAACCACAGCCTCGTCTATGCAACATAAAAACACATGCATGATCGACTCAGAGGTGTGAACAAAGAGAATCATCCATACACAGTCATGTCAATGGAAAGTAGGTTCTAGCTTCTTGCTATTGTTTGATATTAATCACCAAAGGATGTTGAGCATTTGATCTAGAGCACATCTTCTTTCGCTGAGTGGAAACTATTATTGTTTAGTTGTTTTTTATACCATCTGGCAACTGTCTATTGAAATAAATCAAAAGGTGTTGGATAAATAAGTAGGAAATAACCAATTAATAAAATGAATAAACATTAATTACCCATATATATATATATATAAGGTATATTTATTAAAAGCCAGTTGATAAAAAAATATATATATTTAGGATTTATTCAACAACGACAAATACTCTACATTCTTTTATGAAACTATTAACTCATTTTCACGTTTTGTTGTGTTACAAAGGGTGATTCAAGTCTATATTATTCAGCTTTTTTGTCAGCAATCTCTACACAATTGGCAAACAATCTGAACATTAAACTCTGTGAATTATGCAGAAGGAATGTTAACTTTCAGCATTTCCAACATGTTCAAGCTTTTTCAAAAAGTTTGGGATCAAGACTGAACAGGTATTTTCAAGTCTTGGCATTGAAATAAATATTTAATTTAAACACTCACTTAGCGACCCATTCTGGGTTTTCTTGGTTAGCAACTGTTGTTTAATTAACCTAAAAGGACAACTTGTCTTACTGCGCCCTGAAGACAGCATCCGGAATGTTCATGTATCTGAAAATATGTCCATGTAACCCACTAAAATAGTCTGTAAAGCAAGAATCATTCCAGAACAAATTGCCAAAAAGCAGTGTAATACTCATATGAATTAGTTAACGATATGTATTAGTATGAATTTGAGCATGGACAGTAAACTGTTGGATCTCAGATCTTGAGGGACTAAATAGGCTAAACCTGTATCCGGATTCATTGTTTGGGTGGGCGAGGTCCCTTCTTCCTCGGCTGAGGTAACGGTGGGGCCTGTTCCTCATCATCATCCTCCTTGGGTGTCTGTGGGGGCCTCTCCCGAGCTCTTGGCATGTGCCTGGGGCCCGTGGAACCAGGCGGGGCCGCCTCCGTGGGTCTTGGCCTCTGCTTCTGTCCATCTGGATGGCATGGATGCTGGGTTTGGGTCAGGAGGTCTAGTCTCATCTCACGCTCTTCTGTGTAAATGAGCAAAGGAAAAGGAGGGAGGATTTAGAAAAGTAAACAGTGTTACACTAACCTTAACTAATGTAAAAGGTCTGTGATCTCTTATGAACAAGCTACACAAATGGCTCCTAGAATGAAGTCTGATCTTTATATAGTTCACAAGAATAGATTAACACAACACTGTGTACTTTTACATGTCCACATTGAACGACAGTATGTGACCTCTAAGATGTGTACAGATGGCAACAGCTATTCTCCCAGGAGTGTGTGTCCAGAGAAGATCAGAGCGAAGGCCTGGTGTAATATTACCCAATGAGAGTAATAATCGTAGGAGGATATCATCGAGGTAACCAATACCTTCGAAAAACATCGCCAGTCTCAGATTTGCCGAACCCCACCTGAATGATCTAGAGCATTATCGGAACAATGGTATGTGGACGAAGGAGAAAACATATTTGTAGGAGAAAACACACAGTTCATGCAACAGTTTATGCACGTCTGATAAACAAGTACAGGAAATGTATCCTTGAGGTTATTGCTTCGAAAGGAAGTTCAACTAGCTAGTAAAAGTCATAATGTACAGACTTTTTTCTCTACACTGTTTGTATTTGACCATTATGTTCAATGGTGACATGTAAAAGTACACATTTGTGTGTGTGTGTGTGTGTGTCATTTGCTAAATCCCACTGTTTATCTGTTGTCATGACTTCCATAAAGATCTGACTATATTTAAGGAGCCTGTCTTGCTCACAATTGTACGTCATAGAGGTTAGACATTTCGTCTGAAGCAACGACCTTCACAGCGTCTCCGGCGTTGCCGGCGGCAGCAGCACACCAGTATGATGAGGATGAGGAAGAGTACCAAGCCCCCCCCTCCGGCCAGGATGCCGACCATGATCCGGAAATCAAAACCAAACAGCTCAGAAGGAAAAGCTGAAACAGCTGAAAGAGGACGTTCAACATATTCAAATATTGATTTTATATATATTATTATATGGTGTGCTTCCTTTAAAGAAAACAATGCTTATGAGAGGGAACAAAAACACAAAGAGGTGTACAAACATGAAATACGCGAGGAATATTGAAACAGAGACTTTCCAACATACCATCACATAATATTTTTCGTTTGTCACTTTCCACTTTGCTGACTTTATTTTTGACAGAACAGGTGAAGGTGTCAGACTTTTTCAGATCTTTCAGGTTGATGGTAAGTGGTTTATCTGTGCTCTTTTGTTCAATGTTGTTCCATTTCAGGGTAATCTCTACGTTGTTGTCACTGGTGTTACAGGTAACTGCGACACTCTCAGATGAACATTTGTAGAACACTGTGGGCTTGGAGACCTTCCCTGAAGAGACAAAATGTTAGCAGTCAATGTCTTTAAAGATATATATAGTATTCTTGTGTAAGTTTTGAGACTCATGTAGTATTATAAGTAAGAGATAGAGTACCTACCCTGCACACACAATCTATAAGGGGTTGTTTTGATGCTCTTGCCCGCATCGTTGAACATTTCTGGTTCGTAGAGACCTCCATCTGCAATCTGAACGTTTTTTAGCAAGAGCGACCCTTTAGCAGAAAGGTCCTCTTTTTTGCCTGGACTGAAAAGCCCTTTCTTTGTTTTTAACACAGGGTTTCCATTAAGCCTCCAGGTTATGTCATTATCGTTTACATTGCTGCCATCGCTTCCTATAGGGACCTCGAAGGACTCACCCAATAGAACGTATTTATTACAGGTTTCCTGGGAATCTGTGACAGAAGAGAAAAATGTAGATTGAGGGCCCATAAAATAAAGTGTCATCACGTCTAACTAGTATTGTGTGAAAAATAACGGTTGGTCAAGCTCGACACATTCCTCTTTATGACTATATTATACCGTAGCTTCCTGTTCTTGGTCACACTATGTTTAAAACAGAACTTAAAACCACAACTCTGAAAGGCTGCAGATACTAACAACATTATCACCAAGGATACAGTAAATAACAATTATTAATTTAATAGTAAAAAAGATGTGCGATATACAGCTGAATATCAATGTTAATCAATTGAATTACACTGCCATAAAAAGCACTGGTTTGTTACTAAACATCTAAATATGTTATTTTCTAATGCTATTGAAATGTAATCTGCATCCTCCATACAAATCAATTCAATAATGAGATAATGTTGAGTATTAACATTTTATATTTGTATAAAACAGGGGACACAGATACAACCACTTTCTGGTTGGATTCCAACTGCATTTCGTTGTATTATACTTGTACTGTTCAATGACAATAAAGTAGAATCCAATCCAATTTGCAAGCACATTTACAATAGATGCATAACAGAAAAAGAGTTACTGTGGGAATAATATGTTGTTGGTCAGATTATTGATTAAGGACATTTCCATCACAGAAAATAATATGTAACAATAGAACAAGAGATTGTATTTGATCATCGTTTGCATTTTAAAAATTATATATATTGATAAAAAATTGCATTTTTTGCGTCTTTCAAACATCATGTACATTATGTACATAAAGATCAAATACAATGAAATACAATCAATCAAATACAATAAATTAGTGAAGGAGTCTGAGTAGCTGGTTTTTGGTAGTACCTCGTTCCACAGTTTATGGGCCGCAACACACCGCCCAGTCCCCTACGGTACACAGTCTGGATTTGGGAATAGTGAGAAGACCAGTGTCTGAGGAGCTGAGACTATGTAAGAGAGTGTCTAGGCTGAGGACATCTGACAGGTAAACGAGGGCCAATTCATAGAGGGCCAATTCATAGAGGGCCATGCAAGTGAGGAGCGGGATCTTCTAGATGAAGACTCAATTGCAATAGTCCAGACGCGAGGTCACAAACGCATGTAGGAAGGTTTCTGACGCAGAGTCAGCCAGTGATGGACGAAGCCAGGAAATGTTTTGGAGGTAGAAGGCGTCTTTTGTCACAGAGAGCGCTTGGAGCCACAAGGGCAACTGAGGTTGATCTGATCCAATGGTTGCATATAGATGATATATAAAAGGGGCCCAAGCACAGAACTTTGAGGCATACTATTTTGCATATTTGGCAGTTTTCAAGCCCAATGAATGAGGTCAGCCCAGAGACACTTCTGAAATAGTGTGCAGTAGGCCTTTGTGGGCTCATGTAATTTGCGCAAAATGATTGGCTGCAATCTGTCTAGCCTCGAGGACCTGCACACCTCGAGGGCTCTGAGGCGTGCTAGAAAGATTGTGGAAGACCCCTCTCACCCCGGACACTCTCTATTTAAACCACTCCCCTCTGGTCAAAGGCTTCGGTCCATCAGGACCAAAACCTCACGACATAAGAACAGTTTCGTCCCCTGTGCTACTGGCCTCCTCAACAAGGCCAGGGGTGCGCACAAGCCTTGAACTCTTATCCATTCCATTTGCACATTGCCTGATTTTGCACAACCATATTTACATTATTTGCACTATTGCACTACGTTATTTATCTGTATTGTGTTTAGTATTTTGTATATGACTATCCCTATACCCCTTCACCCCCTTAGTATAATTGATATTGTTCTTCATATGTTGTGTGTAAGCACCTTCCTGCCAAAGTAAATTCCTTGTCTGTTCATACATTCATGGCGATTAAACAATTTTCTGATTCTGATTTGTGCATATGTGTTACCAGTGCTCCATCTAAGTGTGTTCAGCACAGCGGGTAAGGGTGTAACCCCACCCTGCAGCCCATAAAAAACAGAATAGGCGAACATGTTAGTATCTTTGTCCAGAAACCTTGACACACTCATCATAAAACCATGACGCAAATAGTCCTATCTAAGCATTGGTGTCATATTTAATCAAATTTAACTAGACCCATTTTTATTATTTTGTTTATTATTTATTATTTAACTAAAAACCAATGAACGGTGTTATCTTATAAAGGGTGCTTTTGTTCCATTTGTTGTATAGGTATTGTGATCGGGAACAACTTTCAATTTGAAGCATTAAAAATATTTTATTTGTCTTTTGTGGCTAATTTAACGCTAATCAGATTTTGTTATTATTATTTGAAGTCGCAGAAGTCCGGGCAGGTTATTAGCCTCAGCTTGGGCAATACAAATAAAGACCTGCTTCCCTCTTACGTGCTGCATCTTGGTGTGTGCGACACATCCTCTGTTTTTTCTAAGCTAGGTTAACATCTTTTGGGAAGTTGAAAATATGGATGTACGAAGGATTTTGCAGCTTCTGGAAGAAACACATTTAACACCTGTGGCTCCAGAAAAAGTACAGAGATCAGCACTCTTGTCCAGGCAGACCAGCTGGCATGTAACAGATATTATATATTTGATATTATTGACATGATCACGTTTTTAGCTGTCAACCAAATGCCATTCCAAAAAGATGATGGCAGTTTTGCCATTATGACAGATGAAAATGCAAGCCAGAGGCTTTCTCTGTTTGAAAATACTTTGCGAAAAGATCATAATCTGGCTCAAGTAACCAAATCCTAACTACAACAATACAGTTGAAACCAGATATTTACATACACTTCAGAAAAAAACACAAAAACTTTTATTTCTTTTCTGTCATACATTAAATCAGAGTAAAATTCTTCAGTTTTAGATCAATAGAGAACTTTTATGTATTTTTTTATCACTTTCATCAAAGTCAGAAGTATACATACACTAAGTTTATTGTGTCTTTAAAAAACAAAAAAAACAAATTCCAGTTAATTGGTGGCCCTGATCTCAATTCCATAGAAAATTTGTGGGCGGCAGTAAAAAGGCGAGTGGAAGCAAGAAGCCCTACAAACCTGACCCAGTTCTGTCAAGAGGAGTGGGCCAAAAGTCCAGCAAACTATTGTAGAAAGCTTGTGGAAGGATACCCAAAACGTTTGGCCCAAGTGAAACAGTTTCGGGGCAATTCTACCAAATACTAAGTATGTTTACTTCTGACTTTGATGAAAGTGATTAAAAAAATACATAAAAATTCTCCCTCGCTCAATTCTGACACTTAACAAATGCAAAAAATATGTTCATATGTATTGATCTAGAACAGAAAAAGTTTACTCTGATTTAATGTATGTGAATATCTGGTTTCAACTGTATGTGATGAGTTGACAAAGGTTGGACTTAGTTAGCACTAACAATATATTAGTCCAGGTTTATTATGGTGCATCCTTTATGTCAGGGGAAAATGAAGGAATGCCGAAACTACTCAAATATAAACTTGGCAATAATGAGAATACAGTTTTTTTCTTTTTTACTCAAGTTGCATCTGCCGTGTTGTAAATCTCGCATTTCACACTTACCTGCAATCTGTGTGTGGTTGATTTCATACATAACTTGAGATATGTGACCTTTATACTATTATTGGAAGTTGGCTTATTGCACAATGTGTTCACAGAACAATACAGCCCACGACTTTACCAGCAACATGGCTGTAACATATCTTCAGTAGTCTAAATATAATTAGGCAAAATTGTTAATGGTAGGCAGAGTATTAAAAGCTGTACTAATGTTTGGTGCCAGCCCACGAAAAGTCCACTGATTTGCCTCTGCCACTGGCTATGGCTGCAACTACTTGCTTCGGGATTTTGGCCAGAAATAGATGAAGAGGAAATAGGCCTGTAATTCTTTATGTACTCAGGTTCAAATTATTGTCTCTTTAGGATGGGTTGACTGCGGCCATTTTGAGTGGAGGGAACGTTCCCTCCAGCAGAGAAGAACACACAATTTCACCAAAAGGGGACAAAGAGAAGGTAGGCAAGGTTTACCATTGAACTAGGTATTAGATTCAGTATGTAGGTAGAGACACTTGATTTTGTGAAAGAAATTGTTACACTGACCAGGTCCGTTTACACAGAATTAAAAGTTTTGGGACTTAAACATTGAAGGTAGGCAATATCATTCTGATTTAGAGAAAATTGTAAAACTAGTCAGTCAGGACTGAGGGGTGTAAAAGATTCAGTATGTAGGAAAAGGAGACACCTTGATTTTGGGTTTCTTTGAAAAATTAAACCCATTTGAGTTTTTCCTAGCCACTGTGTAACCAGGTCGTAAAAGCACTTTTGACAACTCTTGTTGTAAAAAGGGCTTTATAAAATAAAGAATTAGGGGAAGAACGGGAGTATCTGGTTGGCTTCTCTTTTTGACTTTCCAAGAACATTGATTTACTGAGCCAGTTAGGGGGGGTCCATTGGTATCATACGTCTGTTGACTGTGTAGAATAGTGATCTAGGATATCCTTGTCCGTTATTGGTGAGGTTAGAGTAAGACTGTTTTAGCCTAGAAACTATACTTCTTGTTCACATGTTTTCTCTAGGCCTCCAAAATCCAGACTGTATAGGCTGGATTTTTTTGTATATCTCCTTTAATTGTTGTCCTGTCGATTCAGAGATGAACAAAGTAGAAGGTTAGAGTGCGGTAGAGTCAAAAATGTGAAGAGGTCGAGGACCAGCCAGAGCAAAAATTAGCCATTCAAAAGAGGTAATAGAGGGTTTGGAAAGGACTATGACTTTATGCCTGATGGGTGAGAGCATGCCCACCACCTACACAGTGTGTTTTTGTAAATACGCATTTATGGAGTCACTTGAGTAAGTAGCCTACTATAAAAATCACCTGGTTGCTGACACGTTTCTGTTCAGCACAAAACATCAACATCTCTGTCGATATACTAGCTTAAATAATGACTGGGTGATTTTGTTCGGAGTGTTCAGTAGAGCAAACGAGGTTGAGTGCTGTCGTAAAGACCGAGAGTCACCGCGAAGAAAACCATCACATGGGTTGACATTCAAAAGCTGAGATTCACACGAATGTCAACGGGTCGCACGACCAGAACGGGTGGATATAATTGGTCATTGACTCAGCGTAGAAGAATACAATGCAACTTAATAGAAGAATCAGCTCCGTATTATAATTCTGCAGATTATGAATCGACTCATCAGACCGAGAATCCGGGAAAAAAGAACGATAATCCGCTACTTAAAAAATGAACCAAATTGCAGGTTCAGCAGCAGAAAGCCACGGGGAAATTGAGCTTCAAGATAACCCAAAATAATTCAAAACAAAATTAAGAATTAAGTTCACAAACACGGGGGAGAAAAAGTTTCGACAGAGGGAGCGGCACCCAAAAGCGCAAAAGCGTTCTCCTGACATTGGCTATTTACTGTGTACAAAAATAAACACATTAAATAGCTTAAATCATCACCCAGGTACTAGGCGGGTCGGGAGAAGTGTCTTACCTGCAGAGAGTGAGAGAAACCCAAGAAGGACAAGCACTGCCAGCAGTAAGGTCCAGGACATGGTGTTGCTTACAGCGCACGTTGAAAAAATGTACTCTTTAGTCAACTTGTCAACTTGTCACTGTGTGTGTGTGTGTCTCTGTGTGTGTGTCTCTGTGTGTCTCTGTGTGTGTGTGTGTGTGCGTGTGCGTGTGCGTGTGTGCGTGCGTGCGTGCGCGTGCGTGCGTGTGTGTGTGTGTGTGTGTTAGAACCAGCGGCCTTTATACCAATACTGTCAGCAGTTCAGAGACATCAGACATATTTCCTGGAAATACGAACGTTTCCGACATCTTCTCAACAACACATCTGCTCAGGGTCCTGGAGACAGCATTTTTCAATATTTTCAAAATCTAAATTTGGAAAATATTTTTACTCAATTTTTCCACACGTAGGAGATGATTTTAAAGGAGATGTGAAATTAGATATAAATAAAGTATTACTCATTGTTTCCTCATGATACTGGTTTCTGATTCTCCTAACTGAATCTTGGCTTATTTGAGATCTAACCGTCTGTTGTATTTGTGTGTGTGAATTGATCAAGCAAGCAAGCAAGCTTGATCAAGCAAGCAAGATCACCGCCCTAAACGCCCTAAGTCTGCTAATCCGGGTAGACATATTTACTCTCACACAATGATTATTCTGTGTTCTGCTGTTATTAATGTTCTTATTTATCATCACTCGTCAATTTAAACATGTTTTTTTCATTAACTAAACAGGAACAAGGCTTATCGTGTAGCCGTGTGTTTTCTGTGCAAATGACCAGTAGGAACATAACATTAACAAATGAAATCTACATATAAAACAGTCCCGTGATCTGTGTGGCAGCATACTGTAAACTTTATTGGATTCCTATTAACAGTGTTTGTCTTGGTTTTGTGATGCCTTACCTTTCATTTCCAACATGTCTGACCTTGTCTTATCTCTGAATGTGTCCAATTGAATCACAGATTTAGGAATCACCCTGTTTATCCAACCACAAAAACAAAATATAAATAACCCAGAAAAGTGTCAAACTCGTATACCTAAAACACTTGCAATCTGTTCTAATGTGAGATGGAATGAGTTGATCTGCATAGGTAACTTAAAATAGGTGTATGTGCCTGAACCGGAATACTGTTGAATTATGCTGACCTCTAGTGGTCAGATGTACATCAGTTTTGTTTTTCCACTTAAATCCGCCGTGTGACATATTCATTTATAAAACAACAAGTATACCCTCACCATCTGTTTGTTTCCTGGCAGTGACTGTTCTCTTTAACTTTCAATCTGCGTGTAGATTGAACCCTGTCACATTTCCCTCAAAGCATAGGCTATTCTGATTGTAAAATGTACATACAACTCGTTGCATCTGCATAAATTACAGATCCAAGTGATTAATGTTGGTAGATAAACATTTCTAGCAACCCTAACTACTATATGCCAGTGCCAATTCAGATAGCCTATTTTATTCACTTACATTTTAAACACATATCATTCAATAGACACAAGTAATGTTCACAGCTGCGATCTAAACCCCATATTTAGGTCTGAACTGGAAACTCATTCAAAGGAAAAAACTAAAACCTGCATACACTAGGCCCTCATTCAAAATGGTTAATTAATGGCATATCGCAACAGATATTATGTAATCAGGCTTGATTACATTATTAGTTTGACAGCTTTATATATTTAATGTCCGTAGTTCTCAATTGTGAGCAGTCCCAGTGCTCAGGTGACAATTCCGGTTTATAGTTGAGTGACTGTAAGGATAGGATGCATGAACACGAAGCTCCGAAGCATCACATTAAGTTTTCCGAGCTCTACTGTTTCGATGCAGTGTACCAGAAACTTGCTTCAAACTACAATATCACGTGACCAATGAGGTTCGAAGCCTCTATAAGATACTAATGAGGGAATGGACACCAGGTGTGTGCAACAGACAAGACCAGACAATGTGATAACGAACGCCAAAGCCTGCCCTTAGATGGCGGTGGAGCTCCTTCGGAGGGAGTCGTGACAGAAGGACAGTTTACTTATTCAAAACAGAAAAGGTAAATAACCCAGAAAGGTGGAAAACGTAACCTTACCTTACCTAAAAATATTTGCAATATATTCCAAAGTGAGACGGATTGTGTTGATCTGCATAGGTGACTGTAAAATGTGATTTTCTTTCTGTTAACATTGGTATAAGAGCCTGAACTGGAATACTGTTGAATTATCCTGACCTCGAGTGTTGAAGTTACATGCAACAAATGCACTTTTAAGTTATTGTTTATCTTGTCTTCCAAAGAGTGTTGTGTTTTCCAATATTCATCCGCCATGTTAAATGTTAACATGGAAAGTAACTTAGAAAGTATGCCCTGATCATCTGTTTGTTCCTTGGCAATGACTGTTTTCCTTATCAGTGGATACGAAGAAAAACATCCAAGCCCGGCTGAAATTTGCAAAGCAAGCATCGAGTCTCCCTAAAGCATTATGGTATGATGAAACCACGGGTTGAACTTTTTGACTTTTTTCATAACTCCAAAAGGTATGTTTGGCGCAAAAACAACACTGCCCATCACCCAAAGAACACCATACCCATAGTGGTGGTAGCATCATGCTTTGGGGCAGTAGCGGTTTTAGGCACGGGCGAACCGGGCATTCGCCCGGGGCGGCATTTTTTCATGTCACGTGGGGGGCGGCACGAATCCAATTGAACATCTGTGGGGTGATTTCAATCTGTCAGATTTGGAGTGCTTTTTTTCAAAGAAGAGTGCATGGGCAAATATTGCCAAGTGAACTGTGCCATGCTAATAGACTCCTACCCTATAAGACTGAGTCCTGTAAAAAAAAGGAAAATGCAACTAGGTTATTATAAGTTTTTAGTTTTTTTCCCTTGAATTTACGGTTATAGATAACGTTTTAGGTCACATTAAAGGCGGAACAAGTTCTGACATGATTTATCTTTGTCTCATTTTTTTTACATCACAAAAAACTGCCATTTTAACAGGGGTGTGTAGACTTTATCTATCCACTGTAAAAGAGCCCCAAAGAATTTCAGAAAAATATATCTAAAGTAAAAAATGTCATCTGCATGTGTAACATATTCCAAGGGTAAAATGAGGCAGGATCAGTATTCGGAAAGTAATGTGTATTTCTGAAAATGTGAAGGTTAATGTTAGATGAGTCAAGTTATAGGACATTTCAGAATAATTAGCATTTTGGTAAGAATGTCTGCACGTTTAGAGACAATTAAGAAACGTTTTACAAAGGTAGGTACATTTCCTTCCAACAAATAGCAGCAGAAGAACCCCAAATGGTGGTTCTTATTTTCTTACGCAATTAGAAAAAAAAGCTTTGATTATGGGCCAGTTAGTGAGGCAATTTTTATATAGTGTGTCAATGTAATCTGTTGGTGTATTACAAAATGTTCCACCAGCTCCACACACAAGAGCTACTGTCCCAATGGACAGCCTGAAGCTCCCAGTACTGGTCCCCAGCCCGGTAACCCCAGTGCTACCAGTGGAGGGATGGGACATCGAGCCCTTTTTGCACTGGAGCGTGCACGTGTTCCGGCTGCCCTCCCGGCTCTGAGGCCTCCCTACTGCCTCGAGTCCAGAGCCTTCACCTCGACTCTAGTGTTTAACCTGCTCTAGTTTATGAAGCCAGCCGAACAATGAGTTAGTAGGCTACACATCTCTTCAATGGAAACTAGTAAATTGGAATTGCTTTGCTTGCCTCCCCCAACCCAATTTTTCTTCTAAAACTCATTTAATGAAAAGCCTATTCAACAACAGCTGTTTGCAGCTGCTTACAATGAACAATTGAAATTGCTCTACACACACACACACACACACACACACACACACACACACACACACACACACACTGACAACAAGTGCATTTTATATTTCCTTTATATAAATATATACAAAAATGTACTGCATGAATTTACATTAATTTCTCTTTTATATGTTTGTAACAGTGACGTTGAAAGTCTACGTAGGTTGGCGACCACCATTAAAAAAAACACAAAGTAAAAAACTTTCAACTTTCACTGTCATTAATGAACTCCGTTACTCACCGTATCAACATTTGACATATTAACAAACAAGTATGTCTAGCCTAATGAAAACGCTGATCTTATTTTGTTTGGCAAATGCTGTGTTTTCTGAGAACGGTAAGAGCGAGTTAATATAAATGAGGAATGCAGCAGAAGCTTATAACGTGTGTTATTTAACTACATACGTATACTTGTTGTAACTGTAATTCGGTACCAAATTGCAGACCTTGATCGAAAATGTTTTAAGCAACATAAAAAATAAAGGTACATGATATAACATCGACTTATTGTTACAATTGTAGATAAAACCGCCCATGTAAACTATAGGCAAAAGTGTAGACATGGCAACTGCGGTGATCCTAGGGATGGGCCGGTCCGTTTACTCGATCGGGTCTCACGGTTCAGCAACGGTTCGGTTTTAAAATGTAACCCATCAATGACAATACCAGAGTGTGCAAAGAGATGTGTTTATATTAACCAACTTCGGGAAATTCTGTAATGAGTATTACTGAAAACAAATGCGTTATGTTGCAGGTCATCGACTTTACTGAACCTGCTTATTATCGCTCCTGCAGGACTCTAGATAATCTGTAAATCCCAACCCCTTTTCCTACCCAATGTCTTGGCTGGTGGCCATTTACATTATTCAGACAACAACTATAGAATATATGCTTGTTTATGTTGAGAGGCTCAGCACTGTTAGGAGGTTGATATATCATGCTTTTTTCTCTCCAGTAAGGCAATGCATTAGCATTTTGAATGCATTACTCAGGGAGGACTCAGTGACATCTTTTGAGGACGTTTTTTCCTAAATATCCACCTGGATTAACCTTTATGATAGGGAAGAATGCATAGAAATACAATTAATAATACATTACAATCCGGCCAAGTAAATTATAGGCTACATATCTTTTTACACTCTATTTATCACATTATCCTATGTGTAATCTGGGTAAATACATTCTATATACCTGGACCCAGGAGACAACTAAGCATTATTCTCTCTACAGAGGTCAGGACGCACATTATGTGCAAAGTGAGAAGCTGAAAAAGTTTTTTTACAACTGCTTACACACGTCTTCAAAACTATCACATTTTTTCAAAACTCTACACACAATTCCCAAAACTGAACACACAAAATGCAAAATGCCTCACATCTCCTTCAAAATGAAACACTGCATTTAAAATGCCATAAACACATGTCAGAATGAAGCATTTGCATCAAATGGCAAACACTGATTTCATAATTGTACATTTTTGGATATACCATGTAAACACTGTTGTTCTAAATCTAAAGCTCTTTGGTCTTTCATAGGCTTAGATCTACATTTCAATACAATGTTCTACAGTGAAAGTAATCTGCTGAGAGGGGTAACAAGTACACTGTAAACACCAATGTAATGTAGAAACAGAAAATAATTATTAGGCCAAACATTACTGTTGTATACAGTAGCATACAACAAAACCATAAACATATGTAAACCAAAAGTATATTCTTTATAATACAGTAAAAAACACAATTGTGTGTGTGACCTGGTGAATAAGTGCAGCATTTTGATTGGTTGTGTTTGGAAAAGGAAAGCAAGTCACTTCCTGTAAGATTTTTGTGTTTTAGGTAGAGAATTGTGTGTAGTGTTTTGAAAAAAGTGTTTTATGCAATTGACAATTGAGTCAAAGGCTGAGAAATAGCTTATGGTTTGGGAGATTTTGTGTGTAGTTTTGCACTTTGAGTGAGAGATTTAAAAAATTGTGTGACATGAAAAGATTATGTGTGTAAGCAGTTGGAAAAAACTGTAATGCCACTTTCAACTTCAATTGAGAAACATTTATACATTTCAAATAAAGTGTTAACCTAATTTCTTACATGGATTATTTCATATATCAAATGTTTTTCAGTGGACGTTCCTGGTAAATTGGGAGGCAATTTGGTGTTGAAGCCTGATTGCATAATTAAACCCCCATCGTCAATCCTATGGAGGATGAAACGGGAAAAGGTGGCAGACTTTGACGTGGATTTTGGCACAGACATAACCTACTATGGAGACTTCAAAGGCCGCACAACCCTAGATACAACTACTGGAGAGCTGAGAATCACTGGCTTGAAAAAATCAGATGAAGGAGTTTACTCTGTGGAGTTAAACAGCGTATGGCTTGAGAAGACGTATACATTATCTGTTATGAGTAAGTGTTTCTTGGTGTGTGTGTGTGTTTGCATATCAGTGCAAGTGGTTTGAACTGAACTACAGGTTTTGCAGCATCTCAGTGTTTTCTGACAATTTCTTAACCTGTTTCTTTGAATTATAGACGCAGTCCCAAAACCAGAAATTCATGTTTCTTGCGTTGAGGATCAAACCTACTGCATGCTGACCTGTAATGGTGATACAGCTGATGCTGAACCAGTAACATACTGGTGGAAAGTGGGAGAGGGGAACTGGGAAAAAGTTGGCAAGATACTTACTGGTATTAATAGTGACAGTAAACTCATTCAAAACAATACCAAGTGCATCTGCAAGCTGAAGAACGCTGTTAGTGAGGAAGAGAGTGAGGCAGTTGGACCGCTGTTTGAAACAAGTGAGTAAACACACATAAGTATTGTATTGTATCTCAGTATGTATTATGTCAGTTGAACTGCTATTCAAGCATTTTGAGATGATTTACTTTGTCCCGAGGAATGTCAACTCAATGGTGTTCATGATTGTTATGGTTTATTTGGGCTGCCCCCTGAAAATCTATTTTATATATCAAAGTATATTATATTAAACTTACCTCGGGCTGACTTGACGTTGAGGATGTTAATGACGCTTCTGATCACTCATCTTGGGGGAAATGTCAGTGTTTTACCGACTCACAGATTAAAAAATTTGCGACACTGAAGTCTCTACTTCTGGTTCAATGAGCTGTCAATCAAACTCTCAGTAGCCAATGAGAGCAGACTGGTGTTAAGCCCGCCCACACGATAGGCATGTGCCAGAATGGCAAACGTATATTTGAGAAGTGAAAACAAAAAAAAGATTTCGAAAACCAAAAATCTGGCAGCGCATTCAAAAGCACGTTTGGCGAAAGCGACACTGACATTTTTAATCAAAGAATACAGTTTATTTGAAGGCAATGTAAAAATGTTTGGTGTTTATGCATATTTTTGGTTCGTTTTCGCAAAAGTTTCATTCATTTTTATTGACACAAATCTTATCCCATACTCAAATGGATACTTTGATATATAAAATGTTTTTCAGAGAACATTCCTTTGGGAGGCGAATTTGTGTTGAAGCCAGATTCCACTCCTAACTCCTTATCGTCAATCCTTTGGAGGGTGAAACAGAACAAGGTGGCAGACTTTGACAGGGATTTTGGCACAGACATAACCTACTATGGAGACTTCAAAGGCCGCACAACCCTAGATACAACTACTGGAGAGCTGAGAATCACTGGCTTGAAAAAATCAGATGAAGGAGTTTACTCTGTGGAGTTAAACAGCGTATGGCTTGAGAAGACGTATACATTATCTGTTATGAGTAAGTGTTTCTTGGTGTGTGTGTGTGTTTGCATATCAGTGCAAGTGGTTTGAACTGAACTACAGGTTTTGCAGCATCTCAGTGTTTTCTGACAATTTCTTAACCTGTTTCTTTGAATTATAGACGCAGTCCCAAAACCAGAAATTCATGTTTCTTGCGTTGAGGATCAAACCTACTGCATGCTGACCTGTAATGGTGATACAGCTGATGCTGAACCAGTAACATACTGGTGGAAAGTGGGAGAGGGGAACTGGGAAAAAGTTGGCAAGATACTTACTGTTATTAATAGTGACAGTAAACTCATTCAAAACAATACCAAGTGCATCTGCAAGCTGAAGAACGCTGTTAGTGAGGAAGAGAGTGAGGCAGTTGGACCGCTGTTTAAACCAAGTGAGTAAACTCATAAGTGTGCTATTGTCTGGCAGTCTCTATTATGTCAGTTGAACTGCTGATATAGCATTTCATTGTGATTTATTTTGTCCTGAGGAATGTCATATGAGTAAGTGTTTCTTGGTGTGTGTGTGTGTTTGCATATCAGTGCAAGTGGTTTGAACTGAACTACAGGTTTTGCAGCATCTCAGTGTTTTCTGACAATTTCTTAACCTGTTTCTTTGAATTATAGACGCAGTCCCAAAACCAGAAATTCATGTTTCTTGCGTTGAGGATCAAACCTACTGCATGCTGACCTGTAATGGTGATACAGCTGATGCTGAACCAGTAACATACTGGTGGAAAGTGGGAGAGGGGAACTGGGAAAAAGTTGGCAAGATACTTACTGTTATTAATAGTGACAGTAAACTCATTCAAAACAATACCAAGTGCATCTGCAAGCTGAAGAACGCTGTTAGTGAGGAAGAGAGTGAGGCAGTTGGACCGCTGTTTAAACCAAGTGAGTAAACTCATAAGTGTGCTATTGTCTGGCAGTCTCTATTATGTCAGTTGAACTGCTGATATAGCATTTCATTGTGATTTATTTTGTCCTGAGGAATGTCATTTTAAATACACTTTATACTTTTTTGCGGTCATCATGGTTATTGCAGGCCCTGGTAGGGTTGGGGTTTGTTTACCTTGCCTGGACCATCATTTCACAGCTGTCTGTGTTTTAATTGTCTACAGGTGCAAGAGGGTGATTGGAGGCTGATTTTACCGCTGGTCGTAGCTGTTCCAGTCCAGGCCATGAGACGTTGTCAGCTGATCTGTAAGAGCTGTCATGTTTGGCAGGGTTTTTGGAATATTTCCAAGAAAGGTGTACCAAAAAGTAAAGGAACACTGATGTTTATTCATATATGCACCATATAATCAACAAAACATTTATTGGCATGAAATGGTTAAAACTCACTATATCACAGTTGATGTTATATAAGAATATATGAAAAATGTGTGCAAGAAAAGGTCCGGCATCAGAACAGGCAGTACAATCTATGACACACAGATGGGTTGGAATCAGGCCACCATAAACCCTAAATTAAAGGGAGGATGGGAACATCCTGAATAGAAGAATAAACATTTGTATAGACCTGAAGTTGATAGCCTGCATATTCTCTCCACCTTGTTAACTTGTCAATAAAGTACATTTTGCACATTCAAGACCTCCGGTGTTGAGAAATATATTTGATGAGTAATTTCCACAACAGATTATTTTATTTTTGCTTTTGCTCTGTGAGGGAATAGTACATTTTTGTGGCAGATAGCCCATGTGGTTTTGTCCTATATGCAGCTGGGTCAACATTGGTATACTATACATACCTGCATGTAGTGTATTGTATAGACACACTGTGTGTGTAATTATATAGCTGCTCATTGGTATACTATACATACCTGCATGTAGTGTAGTGTATAGACACACTGTGTGTGTAATTATATAGCTGCTCATTGGTATACTATACATACCTGCATGTAGTGTATTGTATAGACACACTGTGTGTGTAATTATAGATGCTCATTGGTATACTATACGTACATGCATGTAGTGTAGTGTATAGACACACTGTGTGTGTAATTATAGCTGCTCATTGGTATACTATACATACCTGCATGTAGTGTATTGTATAGACACACTGTGTGTGTAATTATAGATGCTCATTGGTATACTATACATACCTGCATGTAGTGTATTGTATAGACACACTGTGTGTGTAATTATATAGCTGCTCATTGGTATACTATACATACCTGCATGTAGTGTATTGTATAGACACACTGTGTGTGTAATTATAGATGCTCATTGGTATACTATACGTACATGCATGTAGTGTAGTGTATAGACACACTGTGTGTGTAATTATAGCTGCTCATTGGTATACTATACATACCTGCATGTAGTGTATTGTATAGACACACTGTGTGTGTAATTATAGATGCTCATTGGTATACTATACATACCTGCATGTAGTGTATTGTATAGACACACTGTGTGTGTAATTATATAGCTGCTCATTGGTATACTATACATACCTGCATGTAGTGTATTGTATAGACACACTGTGTGTGTAATTATAGATGCTCATTGGTATACTATACATACCTGCATGTAGTGTAGTGTATAGACACACTGTGTGTGTAATTATAGATGCTCATTGGTATACTATACGTACATGCATGTAGTGTAGTGTATAGACACACTGTGTGTGTAATTATAGCTGCTCATTGGTATACTATACATACCTGCATGTAGTGTATTGTATAGACACACTGTGTGTGTAATTATAGATGCTCATTGGTATACTATACGTACATGCATGTAGTGTAGTGTATAGACACACTGTGTGTGTAATTATAGCTGCTCATTGGTATACTATACATACCTGCATGTAGTGTATTGTATAGACACACTGTGTGTGTAATTATAGATGCTCATTGGTATACTATACGTACATGCATGTAGTGTAGTGTATAGACACACTGTGTGTGTAATTATAGCTGCTCATTGGTATACTATACGTACATGCATGTAGTGTAGTGTATAGACACACTGTGTGTGTAATTATAGCTGCTCATTGGTATACTATACGTACATGCATGTAGTGTAGTGTATAGACACACTGTGTGTGTAATGATAGCTGCTCATTGGTATACTATACATACCTGCATGTAGTGTATTGTATAGACACACTGTGTGTGTAATAATAGCTGATTGATTTTGTTTATTTAAGTGTCAAACACCCTTTTATGGTGCCCTTTTATGGGCTTATTAGACACTACAGTCATCATTTCACAAATATCTCCAAGTAGCCACGTGACATAACACAGAACCCAACATAGCATAACTAAACCACTAAAAATAAGTACACATACAAATAGAGATAGCTTATCATATAGGATACAAAATACTTTGCCGCAGATACCAGGCATTTTCTATAAATTTTGCCAAAGCAAAAACGTTATGTTCAAACATCCAGCACAAAATCTCCCCTTCATATTTCCAAAATATATCAGGATTTTTTAACTGAATTATTTCAAAAAGAGAGTTCCTTAAATCACTGTATAAAGGACAATAAAAAAAAAAAAACGAAATTCATCTTCCACAACCTGGAGGTCACAGAATTCACACAAACGTAAATGTTCAGGTGTACCTTTAAATCGACCCACTTCCACTGCCAGAGGTAAGGTACTAGTTCTCAGTTGAGCACAGAGGGACCTCTGCCTTCTCTTTAGATTAAGAGAAATATAAGGATCTGTAACATAATCATTCTTAAACTGAACATAATTTCTAAGTTTTGGCTTCTTCCATATATCCTGTTTCCATTGATCTTCATATTGACTTAACAATCTTTGTCTGACAACCTTTATATTACATTGGAGATTATTGTGGTACATTATATGCAAGTCAGACACAGACAATATTATTGAAACTTCTCCCGACCAGGGGTGATGCTTTGCTCTGTCCCAATTAATTTTTTTCCTAGTTAGCCTTTCCTCTGGCAGACTAACAAGACGGTTCCACAATTGCACCATTTCACACCTTTGTTTTACAATACATGGATCTCATCCTGCATCCCCATTAACAGCTACCTTTGCTGCATATTTATGCACACCAAGAAAACACCTTAAAGCACGGTTTTGAACAGAGTTACAGTCAAAAACCTCTTCAAAACCCCAAACTCCTGCAGCATAAAACAAAACGGAGTCAACCAAAGATTTATACAGTTGTGTAAATGTAGAAAAAACAAGATCTGTACATAGTTTCATTTTGCTCAACACAAAACCTAATGCTCTTCCGGCAGACTCTGCTAGTATTTTCCTTCCCTCTGTAAACTTCATATTTTCATTGAAAACAAAACCAAGATATTTATAATGACGAGTATACTGTAAGGGCACATGGCCAAAGGGAAAACTCTGTAATTCACTTTTTTCCCTAAAATGAACAACTTGAACAACTCGCTATTAATAGTAAGACGCCATTTACTACACCATGAACTCATAATATTCAGCATATTTTGTAAATTAACTTCATTTTCAGCTATCAAAACAATGTCATCTGCATAAAGCAGAATACTTAGATTAATGTCCTCAATTGGCACACCCAAATGTACCTGCTTAATTTCTTGAGCTAAATCATTTATATAAAAAGCAAACAAGGAAGGGGAGAGTAAGTCTCCCTGCTTCACCCCAAAAGGCGTTGGGAACCAGTCCGTTCTCAAATTATTTATTTGTACACAAGCAATGGGCTCTTTATAAAGGCGTTTTATAGCATTATAGGATTTTCCATTAATACCAGATGAAAGTAATTTAAACAGCAAAAGGTCTCGGTTAACACAATCAAACGCCTTTTTGAAGTCAACAAAGCAGGCAAAAGTACTTTTACCCCTATCCAAACGAGCTCTCACCACAGAGGATAACACATAAATATGATCAATACAGGCCCTGTTTTTCCTAAAACCATTCTGTTCATCTACCAATCCTCCACAAGCCTCCAAAAAAGCATTCAGTCTATTGTTAAGGAGTCCTGAGTACATTTTATAAACTGTGCTAATCAAACTAATCCCTCTATAATTCAACGGGACTCTAGGGTCATCTTTTATAGATTTGGGGATGGGTTTGATAATTGATCTATTCCACTCAGATGGGATAATACCATTTTGAAAACATATGTGACACAAACAATGTAGGACATTACACAAGCTAGGGTTCCTAAGTACCTCGTTAGGGAGATCTTCAATACCCACAGCTTTATTTTCCTTGGCTTTATCTAGTACTTTAAGTACCTCATCTAATGTAATATTACTGTTCAGTATATCATTTTGATAGTATATAGTATTCACCCCAGTTTCCAACTCCAGTCTTACTTTACAGGTTTCTTCTAAGAAATAATCATCAAATAAAGTGGAACTACTATAAGCATATAATGCACTGTAATCCTTTTCCCACTTTTTAATATTTGTCCGAATTCAAAAGAAGATCCACCACTTTCCAGTAAAACCTCCATGGGTGTTAATGTTTTCTTTTTTGGGCCTAGCTTACGTATTTCCCTCCAGAATTGCTGAGGATTACCAGATTGTAACTGTTCTAATTTGAGGGCTTGGCCTCTTTTAAACCTTCTTTTGAAGAACCTAAGCTTTCTATCAAAATTAGTCTGGCATTGCACAAATTCACTATGCAAGGCCCTCCTCTTCCAAGATTCCCCAGGACCACATTTAAGAAATATTCTCTCTGCAGATCGAACCCTGAACTTCAACCATAACTCATTTAATTCATTATTCCAATAAGGTTGTTTAGCTCTGTAATATTTCTTTGTAGAACCCATTTTCTTTACAGAACAATATTTCTCAATCTCAGCATGTAAAAGATTACAGAAATTAGTATAACACTGGTCCATCTTTTCCTGATTTTTGTGTACAATCTGTAATTGGCCTATTGCCTCCAGTAGGGCCCTGCAACACATCTTTGAAGACAGGAAATCAACAGGGTAATTCCTGTCTCGTCTTTTTACATGCTGTAAACAGTCAACATTATTCTGAATATTAACCACCTCCCCCGCTTGAAAACGTAAACAAAGAACTGAATGGTCAGGGAGTCTGCTATGATCACCAATCAAATTAAAACTTCCTGGACCAACCCTGTCACAAAGCTCAGAAGGGGAATAAACATTAAATCCAAAACATGTTTTCAAATTAACATGAGGTGTCACTATGTAATCAACAACAGCTTTGCCCCTTACAGAAATGGAAGTAAAATTGTCATTTTCAGGATTTAGCCTTCCATTAAGTATGCAACATTTAGAGTCCTTCAAAAATTGTTAACGGAGAAATGACAGCTAACGGTGGAGTGGTGTGACTTTGTTACCGATACCTTATCAAATTTAACTGTGGAAAGAATTTGGCGTGATGACTCATTCATAGCGGAAACGAAAGATAAATTATATATATATTTATATGGCACATACAGGAATGCATACCTTGAATTCCACTAATCTCGTCTTTACCAATCAGTTTTGCCTTCTGTCTTACTGTTGATGAACTGTAATTATCACATACATACCAAAAAATTAAAGGATGCATCATTTTAACCAAAAGTGTTTTAATTGTCCATTTAATGTTTTAGTGAAATCAGTCACGTTTCAACAGAAAAATATTAAGAATATAACAATTATATTTAATTTGATGTTTATGAGGTGGGAACACCAAATTATTTAAATACTATTTACACATTATACATTATCTACATACAAAACATGAATTCATTCACTCTTCAAAACAAAAAGGTCCTTGATAATTTGCTAAAACACAGCAGTTTAAGCCAGATCTGATTCACACTGGCAATCAGTGTGAGCGGCACAGGAGAGTCCCAGATGTGAAGGACCTAATCCGCTGCCTTATCCAGAGCACCTGTAAAGATAAATAAATCAAAAACCAGTCTTAACATAGTTATGCTACCGTTTTACACAACACAGAACAGTAATCATGTCATGTCAACAATCTTACCTGCAGGTGGGTGTGTCACGTAGTCGTGATACATCCTTACTGCCTTAGCCACCATGGTGCTATATTCACAGCATAGCTGGATAGACTGACGTTTGTAGGTTCTGTCATATACTGACTCCCTTCTCAAAGGAGCAGTAAAATTGTTCCAAGGGAATAGACAGATGATTCTGGGGACAGGTAACATGAAATTAAATTAAAAGAATATTGCGATTCTCTATGCTCAAAGCGTAAACAAAATATTCCATCAAATGTTTTATCAACAATACTAACTGAATACCGCTCCAACACAGCATTTTTAACCAAGAACCCAACTCCCCCCGAGGCTTTAACAGCCCTCCTATGGGCAATACGATTATGACCAAACCAAGTAAATCCATCAAAGTCCAGTGTGTCATTGCATAAATGAGTTTCATGAAGAGAAATAAAGTCAGGGTCTAAAGATTTAAGTAGCAATCTCCTGAGTTCACAATTTGACAGCGTCCACCCATTAACATTCCAGTGGGCAAACAAAAACTGTTCATTAACAAACCAGACAGGCTGGGCAAGCCCTTCTCAGGCATCACCGCCATCAGCAGACGATCCCTCTCTCGTTGCACCGCGAGGCACCTGCGTCCGCTTCACCATGCGTCCATTGGCTGCCAAGTAGAAATCCCTCCCGACTGCAGTTTCACGGATCAAAGTTCTAAAGTTAAGTTCCATCATCCGTTCGGCATGTGATTTCGCTGAAGACACGTATACGTCCTTGAAGCTGTCGTTATCTTTCAGCTCCGATTTTCTGCGCAACACGGCCACTTTCTCCAGAGCCGAGCTCAGCTCCACTTTAACTTTAAAGGTCCCGGTCGGTTTCCGCGCGCCCGCACCCGCTCCACCGCAGCGGGGCAGAGCGCAGTGTCACATCCAAGGCCGACGTGCAACAGGTCTTTCACTTTAGCCATTAAATCCTCTCCCTCTAAATGAGGAAGCCCCACAACGATCAGCGAGACATCTGGATCAAAACTCTTCGTCTTCGTCTCTTTCTCAGACATTTTCTGCTCAATGTTTTCCATTCGTGCACACATAATTCCCACCTCAGTGTCCAGATTTGTCATCATGTCTTTTGTGGCCTTCTCTATCTCTTTCAGCACAGCGTTCTGACTTTCAGCTTTCCTACTCTGCAATCTTGTTAACCTTACCGGTTTAAAACTGATTCATGATTCATAAATACAAATTATTTTTTGTAATACGAGAGCATTTTAATTAATACGCATTTTAATTAATAATTGTGTTATATTAGCTAAACCGTGTCAGGCGGGGCTGCAACCCGGATTATTCAAGTTCAAGAGGTCATTTAATAACGACATTAATAATGTTATAAAAACGTTGATGTGTAATGTGGCATTAGATTGTTTATAATAAATATATTTTAATTTTTTTTTTCTCCCAGGGTGCATGTAGGTGGAAGTCACAAAGTACTTTCACTTTCAGCATTGCTTTCTTTTGCACAGGCAGTCGTGGAATTTTACGGCGTATGCTATGAATTTTGGGGTTACTCACCATATCAACATTTGACATAGTAACAACCTATGTCTCCCTTAATCAACACGCTGATCCTATTGAGTTTGGGAAAGGCTGTATTTTCAGAAAACGGTAAGAGTGGGTTTAAATAATATAAAGCCAAGAATACACGACTGCAGCAGAAGCAAGCTGTTGTCTGGATATTGTACGTATTGTTTTTGTACCAAATTCCCGACCAAAACAGAAAACGTTTGTAGCAACATTATATAAAATGAAAGGTTTTGATGTTCAATATAGAACATCCAACTATTGTTTAGATATAGCGGGCAACACCCTTAATACAGGAAGCTACAGCAATCAGCCATAACAGGACCAATGAATTCGTTGCTGAAGCCAGTTTTATACAACTCTGTTATATCCAAGATATAAATTAAGATCTCACAATTAGCTGATGATAACTGTCTATTTCTCAAAAGTAAAGAACAACTAAGCCTATATATGCTCCTGCAGGATTCTAGATAATCTGTAAATCCCAACACCTTTTCCTACGCAATGTCTTGGCTGGTGGCTCATTACATTATTCAGACAACAACTATAGATTATGCTTGTTTATGTTGAGAGGCTCAGCACTGTTAGGAGGTTGATATATCATGTTTTTTTCTCCAGTAAGTCAATGAATTAGCATTTTGGTTCGCATTATGACTCAGAGAGGAGTCAGTGACGTCTTCGAGGATGTTTTTTCCAAAATATCCACCTGGATTAACCTTTATGATAGGGAAGAATGCATAGAAATGCAATTCATAATACAACATTACAGCCAAGTATATTATACGTTTTTACACTCTATTTACTACATTATCCTATATGTGTAATCTGGGTAAATACAGTCTTTATACCTGGTCCCAGGTGAAAAGTAAACATTTATTCCCACTACAGAGGTCAAGACGCACATTCTGTGCAAAGTGAGAAGCTGAAAAGTTAATGACACTTTTAATTTCAATTGAGAAACATTTATACATTTAAAATAAAGTGTTAACCTGATTTCTAACATGGATTGTTTTATGTATAAAATGTTTTCCAGTGGACATCCTGGGAGGCAACTTGGAGTTAAAGCCTGATTGCATAACTACTAACCCCCCATCATCAATCCTATGGAGGCTGGAGAAGAACAAGGTGGCAGACTTTGACGTGGATTTTGGCACAGACATAACCTACTATGGAGACTTCAATGGCCGCACAACCCTAAATACAACTACTGGAGAGCTGAGAATTGTTGGCTTGAAAAAATCAGATGAAGGAGTTTACTCTGTAGATTTAGACAGCAAACCTTGTGAGAAGACATATTCCTTATCTGTTATCAGTAAGTGTGTGTATTGTTGTGTGTGTTGCATATCAGTCCAGTGGCTTGTACAAAACTAGTTATAAAGTGACTCAGTGTTTTCTGACAATTTCTTAAACATGTTTCTTTTACTTATAGAATCAGTCCCAAAACCAGAAATTAGTGTTTCCTGCGTTGATGATAAAACCTACTGCAATTTGACTTGTAATGGGGATACAGCTGATGCTGAACCAGTAAAATACTGGTGGAAAGTGGGAGAGGGGAACTGGGAGACAGACTGGGAGAAGATACTGAATGTCACTAGGAGTGACAGTAAACCCACTCAAAACAATACCAAGTACACCTGCAAGATGAAGAACGCTGTTAGTGAGAAAGAGAGTGAGGCAGTTGGACCGCTGTTTAAACCAGGTGAGTAAACTCATGTATGATATTGTCTGGCAGTCTCTATTATGTCTGTTGAACTGCTGGTAGATCATTTTGAGATTATTTAATTTGTCCTGAGGAATGCTGGTTACCCACTCTTTTTAACAAACAGGTATGCCTAACACGCTGATCTTATCATATCTGACATAGCTTGCATAAGAGTGGGTTTTATTATGAATTACTATGAGGCAGAAGCAGGTGTACAGTAAAGGCTTAGCTAATAGCATCATCGGGGCGGCTGGTATATATGGGTTAACAGGGCTAAGACCTTTTTACATTAAATTTGAGACTATTTCTTTGTAAACCATACAACAGATTGTTTAAATTTAAAATAATTTTAAATACTTTTTTGTGGCCCTTAGAGCAGCAACACTTAATAGTCACAGGAAAATTGTTACTGTGCAATCGATGGGACTTGAGTGACAGGTGTCTGGCACGCCGCCTTAACTGCTGTTATTTTGAGGTTGATTTATTCAACACAGACAGGCTGTCGACTTTTTGACTAATGACAGCGGATGCATTAGTTGCTATTGGCAACTATCTGTATGAGAGTGGGGAGCGTGATTGATCTCATGGCTGGCGTTAGCAATATTACGAATGAGGTTGATTATTTACTTTCTTTTCAATTGTCTTTGGTTGTCTATGGAAGTACTTGAAAGTACAATGACTTGGGTCACACCGTCCAAACGTTCAAATTACACAAACGGAAAAACGTCCAAATTGTACGTTTAGTTAAAGTTGGTTTGAAAAAAACAATTGACTGACTGTTGTGTAGCTAAGAATTCACATTTCTGTTTTCCAATTAATGCTTTTTGGAGGAGACACGGCTTGGACCCAACAAGGGTTTATAGATTTAAAACATTTATCCGAAATAAAAAACATAAATGATGCTCAAGTCACGTGAGCTTTTCATCAAATATCTACTGGAGAGTTGATTATTAAGGGCTTGAAAAAACAGATGGAGTTTACTCTGGAGTTAAGAGCGCAACTTATGAGAAGACATATCTGTTATCAGTAAGTGTGTGTATTGTTGTGTGTGTTGCATATCAGTCCAGTGGCTTGTACAAAACTAGTTATAAAGTGACTCAGTGTTTTCTGACAATTTCTTAAACATGTTTCTTTTACTTATAGAATCAGTCCCAAAACCAGAAATTAGTGTTTCCTGCGTTGATGATAAAACCTACTGCAATTTGACTTGTAATGGGGATACAGCTGATGCTGAACCAGTAAAATACTGGTGGAAAGTGGGAGAGGGGAACTGGGAGACAGACTGGGAGAAGATACTGAATGTCACTAGGAGTGACAGTAAACCCACTCAAAACAATACCAAGTACACCTGCAAGATGAAGAACGCTGTTAGTGAGAAAGAGAGTGAGGCAGTTGGACCGCTGTTTAAACCAGGTGAGTAAACTCATGTATGATATTGTCTGGCAGTCTCTATTATGTCTGTTGAACTGCTGGTAGATCATTTTGAGATTATTTAATTTGTCCTGAGGAATGCTGGTTACCCACTCTTTTTAACAAACAGGTATGCCTAACACGCTGATCTTATCATATCTGACATAGCTTGCATAAGAGTGGGTTTTATTATGAATTACTATGAGGCAGAAGCAGGTGTACAGTAAAGGCTTAGCTAATAGCATCATCAGGGGCGGCTGGTATATATGGGTTAACAGGGCTAAGACCTTTTTTACATTAAATTTGAGACTATTTCTTTGTAAACCATACAACAGATTGTTTAAATTTAAAATAATTTTAAATACTTTTTTGTGGCCCTTAGAGCAGCAACACTTAATAGTCACAGGAAAATTGTTACTGTGCAATCGATGGGACTTGAGTGACAGGTGTCTGGCACGCCGCCTTAACTGCTGTTATTTTGAGGTTGATTTATTCAACACAGACAGGCTGTCGACTTTTTGACTAATGACAGCGGATGCATTAGTTGCTATTGGCAACTATCTGTATGAGAGTGGGGAGCGTGATTGATCTCATGGCTGGCGTTAGCAATATTACGAATGAGGTTGATTATTTACTTTCTTTTCAATTGTCTTTGGTTGTCTATGGAAGTACTTGAAAGTACAATGACTTGGGTCACACCGTCCAAACGTTCAAATTACACAAACGGAAAAACGTCCAAATTGTACGTTTAGTTAAAGTTGGTTTGAAAAAAACAATTGACTGACTGTTGTGTAGCTAAGAATTCACATTTCTGTTTTCCAATTAATGCTTTTTGGAGGAGACACGGCTTGGACCCAACAAGGGTTTATAGATTTAAAACATTTATCCGAAATAAAAAACATAAATGATGCTCAAGTCACGTGAGCTTTTCATCAAATATCTACTGGAGAGTTGATTATTAAGGGCTTGAAAAAACAGATGGAGTTTACTCTGGAGTTAAGAGCGCAACTTATGAGAAGACATATCTGTTATCAGTATCTGTGTGTGTGTGTTTGTGTGTGTGTTTGCATATCAGTGAAAGTGGTTTGAACAACACTACAGGTTATTGAGCGTCTCACTGTTTTTTGACGATTCCTTAATCTATTTTCTTTACTTATAGACGCAGTCCCAAAACCAGAAATTAGTGTTTCCTGTGAAGATGATCAAACCTGCATTCTGACCTGTAATGGTGATACAGCTGATGCTGAACCAGTAACATACTGGTGGAAAGAGGGAGATGGGAACTGGGAAAAAGTTGGCAAGATACTTACTGTTACTAAGAGTGACAATAAAAGCAATCAAAACAATTACAAGTACACCTGCAAGCTGAAGAACGCTGTTAGTGAGGAAGAAGGTGAAGCAGTTGGACCACTGTTTAAACAAGGTGAATAAATACACATTGTTATGATATTGTCTGGCAGTATCTATTATGTTAGTTGAAGGTGTGATTACTTTGTTCTGAGGAATGTCTTTTAACGTACCCATACAAAATGTATTTTATTTTTAGATTCTCCCTCATCTAGATGGGCCATTTCATCAATCGCCATCATCAGCATCGTCATCATCGTCATCGTCATTACTTCAGCTCTGATTATAGGTATAACCGAGCAACTATTTAAAAAGTACTTTATGTTATATGGGTTGAATATTTATTGATTTATTGTTACTTATTGAAATAACATTAGCAACAAATGTGATCCTCCAGTGGTTAGTGTTCAGGTGTTTTATTAACTGTAGGCTGGTTGTCTTCAGCTGTTTACATAAACTATGGTGTCTTGTTAAAGTCATTCCTAACAGCTGACAAACTAGCTAATCCACAGACGTGTACGTTTATTAATTGTATATATTTTTCTCCCTAGGGTTTTTAAGGCGGAAGAAAACAACTGGTAAGATGAGTCTGCCTCTGCAGACATACGGCATTGGTCATTGAGATTAGCCTAAGAATGAAGTTTAGGGTTGAGGGATAAAAGACATGAAATATTCAGTTATGATAGAAAAAACATCATGTGTGTAACTAAATTCAACTGTTTTTTCCTCGTTAGTGGCCTCTCTTGGAGCAGAACCTGAGACCATAATCTAGAGTATCCGGTATTTAAGAATGGTAAGTTGATCTGACAAATACCTACACCAAAATATGTATTGACAAAAAAGCATTAGTCACTTACATTATTATTTTTAATTTGTTTTCCATTGTTGTTACAAAAACATTAGCAATATTTCTGTTTTTTTTTGTCAAATTAACAAATTACCTGGCTTATATTTCTAGAAGTTATGGAGTCACTTGAGCTCAAACGTTGCTTATTAAACTATGATGTATTTTCTCACACTATCGTTAATACCAGACACAAGATATTTTGCAGAAATTGGGCTACCTACATGCTTCCAGATGTGTTACATTTATGCAAAACAAGAAACACATTTGTACAAGATGTTTGGTGCCACACGGGCTGTTGCTGACTTTGTCTTTAAGTCATCGCAGCTGATGTGCTTGACGACACAAGGAGAGCACAGTTTCTGAAACACCACATCATTTCACAGTATTCACGCTTTGTCCTTATGTATTTAAAAAAAATGTGTGCAGGTTGTTTTAGTTTTAAATGTAATGCTGTATTCAATCACTTGTTGTATGATACCTTATGTATGTGTGAATGTATGTATCTAATGTTTTTGGTGCTTGGCCTTTTTATATCACGATCTCTTTGACCTCACCTTTCCCCACAATAATATATTGTGCAGGAAATGAATTTTAGATCAGATGCTCATGAACTGTGACAAAATATATCTGTTTCTTTGGCTTTGTTGTGTCGTATGCTGTAAAATACAATCTGCACATCCATATATGTTTTCTGAAGGTTGAAGTTGTTGGCATCAACTTTTCACCATGCCTTCATGTTGCCTTCACCTGACTAATGTTATGGAATGTACACAGCTTATTTACATCATTTATTGGTTGGAGGAATTCATGTTAACATCCAAAGTAAAGTAATTAGAGGGTGGATTGAAAGTAAAACAGTTCTGGGTAGCTGAGCATAATTGACCCATTTTCAGTATTATTTCTGTATTTTATTTAAAGAAAAACAATTGACTGTACTAACATGTGTCCAGTACAACGTCTGTGCTTTCAATTAGTCATTCTAATAAAAACATTTAAAATACAAGCATTTCATTTATTAACATTCTCAGTTTTATGTTGGGCAAGTTCAAAACCAAATGTATTGTGTATACTGTGCTCTGCTTATATTATGAGGAATATTTGTATATATTTCAGTTGATGTAATCTTCTTATTGCACAAATGCCAATGTAAAAAGTATAATAATGTGAAAAATAATAACATGGCATTTAAAACCTAAAATATATCAGGTCTTTGTTTAATAACATGAAAAAAACATGCACTGGGGTACAACAAAATACACATTATACAAATACTTTTTAGGCAATTTTAGGCTTCCTTGGCACTTGTGATTGCCCCTGTTTGCTGGTTAGTCCATCGATGACAGACTGGTGTGAAGTATTGGGGTTAATGATTGGACAGAACTTGGCACAGATGTACAGCGACGTAACATTACTTTTACGTTATACTTTGACAATTTTTTAACTCGTTACCTCAGGTTATCTCTCAATGATGCACACAGGCCTGGCCTAAACAAAACATGTAAACAATACAAAAGTGTAGTTTACTTCTTTCAAAAAACAAAAGGTACAAAAAAACAGGATATACCTCAAACTTATATTCTCAAGTTAGACATATTGCGTGGATCTACATAGGTAAATGTATTAGTATGACATTTCTCTCATTAAATGAAGGTGTAAGTGCCTGATCTGGAATACGGTTGAATTATACTGACCTCTAGTGTTCATATTACATGCATGCAATGTCCATTTGTTTTTTTCTTTCTAACAGTTTGTGTTTCTAATTTGAATATCTGGCGTGTGACATATTCATTTATAAAACAACAAGTATGCCCTCATTGCGGACTTTAAGTTGTTTAACTGACAATATTAGTATAATCTTTTATTCTCATCTGTTTGTTTCCTGGCAACGTCTGTTTTCCTTAACTGGCAGTGTGCGCGCACGTTGAGTCCTCCCTATAGCGTTCGCACTTTATAAGTAATGGGGAAACCGGATACCTCAAAAATACCGTTCTCCTTGTTAGAATTATTGAAAAAAGTACGAAAGATACCAAGAACATTACCGGTAACCTTTCGGTAACTTAAACATAACAAGCCTCATTTTCAGACTAATTTTCCCGTTCGCACGCTCATTTCTAAACCTTTTTCGCACTCTGCGCTCAGCCCAGAACCTTCTAACAAACTGATGACAACATACATTCTCCGGCATCCATTTTGAAAACACCATCACATGTATTGAAAGGAAATATGCATGACATCATGCAATTTGTATAAGGGTGGGGACTGGGGTTAAGGATTATAAAACACGCAACTTTATTTGGAAAACGTTTTGGACTCATCACAACTATAGTACAAGAATTATACATCTTTGCCTAAATGTATAATTTGTTTGCCTGCAGAACCAACCAAGTACATTTCTGATGAAAAGCATTAGATAATCCAGTAGTTTTGGGATGGTAAGTTTCCCTAGTGTCAGTGTTTTGTTTTTAGCTGTTATAGTTTGTGACAGGGACAAGGGTCAGTCTGAATCAGCTATCCTTTTGGATCCAAGGAATGCTCTCTCAAAAAGTTCTGATGTCCCGTTAAACTTTTAAGAGGACGTGAGCAACTGGATCAGGCTACTAAACTACCTGGCCTGACTTGTCATTACAGTCCTTGTCTCAGATCCTTTTGTTGGTGCTGATCTATGTATTTCTCCTGCCACTGCGCATAGCCCACCTGGTCCTCGTTGTCCACCTGGTTGTGCGGCTGATCTGGACTCGGTCTAAAGACTCCGGACACACAGCCAATCTGCCCTTATTCACCTGCTGGTGATTTGGACAAATATGATATGGCCAGAAAGGTAATAAAACTCAATATTCACCTTATTTAAGTTTAGCCTTTTCCATACTCTGTGTGGAGTAATGTTTATTCCAGGTGCGTGTATGCCATGGTATCTGCCGAGATAGCGACCCTGATGAGAAGGAGTTCCCCCATACCGTCTCCAAGCACATGCCCAGTGATTTTAGGGAGGGGTATGGCTTCTGTGCGAGGGAAGTTGTTACCTGTCGTCCAACCAGTGGGAGCTTGTGGTGAAGCTTCTACAGTCAGGGGACTAGGAACACCTGGAGGATATCGAGGTGCTCCTGTCAGCCCACTCATGGAAGCTCTGTGACGAGCCCCAGCTGCAATGGGACCAGGTGGAAGAAGCAATGTCCCGTCCTTTCCCAGCAGCTCTACACACAAGGGCTACTGCCCCAATCGACAGCCCGAAGCTCCCAGTACTGGTCCCCAGTCCGGTAACCCCAGTGCTACCAGTGGAGGGATGGGACATCGAGCCCTTCTTGCACTGGAGCGTGCACGTGCTCCGGCTGCCCTCCCGGCTCTGAGGCCTCCCTACTGCCCCAAGTCCAGAGCCTTCACCTTCCTCGACACCACGTCCAGAACTTCGTCCTGCCCCGCCCCTAGAGTGCATGTTGGCTGACACTTATTTTTTAAATAATAATGAATGTTTTACTCAAGCGTTGCGTTTGCTTGCCTCCATTTTTTAAATGTGTTTAATATATTTTCACTTTCAACTTTCACTGTCTAATATAATGGTTTATGGTATGAAATCTGTTACTAACCATATCAACATTGGGGTCCATTGTTTATGTTAGTTTATGTCACTTTCAATTCCAATGGAGAAACATATTTCTACATTTCAAATAGTGTTACTCTCATTCATAACACGGATACTTTGATATTTGAAATGTTTTTCAGAGAATGTTCCTGTTAAATTGGGAGGCCATTTAGAGTTGAAGCCAAATTGCATAACAAACTCCCCATGGTCAATCCTATGGAGACTGGAGAAGAAGAAGGTGGCAGACTTTGACGTGGATTTGACCCAGCCTTAACCTATGGAGACTTCAAAGGCCACACAAACCCTAGATACAACTACAGGAGAGCTGAGAATTGATGGCTTTAAAAAATCACGCTGTGAAAAGACGTATTCATTATCTGTTCATGTAATACGTAATCTATCTAATCTATCTACCGCGCGCGGACACCACTGAGAAAGGACAACAAACATGTTAACCACAGAGGCAATTGCTGGTGCCATTCGTCACAAGATATTGCTTCATACTTTATTCAACTTGGGCCAAACAAAAGAAGCGCTGATTGTAGAATATGTGAAATCAAGATGATGACAGATTTAACCACATGTCATTTACAACGGCGACCTGGCCAAGATAAGGCGAGACAATGTGCAAGACAACATAGAGTTACATAATAAGTACACAGAACACAGGAGTGCAAATTACAGTGGGACACTAGCGATAAGGCACTAGCGAATATATTTTAAAATATAAAAATACAATGGGTATCATTTTACTGGATATTCATAGATTAAAGTGTGTCTAGCAGGTAAATCTCTGAGTGCATGGATTATATGGCTGCGATTATGGGAAAGAGCATTTGAGAAATATCTGAGCAAATAAGAGTAATACAAGAAAGTCAACAGGTATGACAGTAGTGCAGGTGAGAGAGGTTCACTGTGCAAGGCGGGCATGGCATTAGTGAAAGAAGTTAAAGACAGTTAGCAGGTACATAGATTACACAGGTGTTCAGACAGGAGTAGTTTAAAGGCTTTTTGTTTTTTTGTAGTTCGTTCCAGTCATTGGCGGCTGCAAACTGGAAGGATTGGCGGCCGAATGTTGTGCAGGCTTTTGGGGTGACTAAGGCGATATAGCTACTAGAGCGTAGACTGCGGGTGGGTAGAGCAATGGTAACTAGGGAGCTAAGGTACAGTGGGACTTTGCCTAGCAGGGACTTGTAAATAAGTTGGTACCAGTGGGTTAAACACTGAGTACTTAACGACGGCCAGCCGACTAATTTGTAAAACTACATTACATAGTAAATAACAAATAAATGATGATTCTCAATCATAAGGTGGTGAACTGTAGTGTGTTAACATGCATATAACTGCAATGTGTTGTTTTGCAGTTTGCACTAATTGGAAGGATGTTAATTACGGCACTGTGAGGTATAACATTTTATGTATTTATCCACTGAGCCTGCACAATGTTAGGCAAAATCTTTTATTATGATTCAGAAACAGACGAGCGAGTTCTTTCTTCTTTTGTACCTCAATGTTTGGTATATGTACTGTATATTCATGTTACAAAGCAAAATACAGTTATTAACTTTAATGTAAAGCATTCTTGGTGTTTTTGTAATATTGCAATAGCTTGTTTGCACTGATTATATACTAAACAACTATTTGAAGATGATACTGTATGCTAATAGAGTCATAGGAGTAATAATAACATATTACATATTTACATTACTCATATATAGTTATGCAGTGTTCTAAGCAGCCTGGATAGAAGTGTACGTTTTGCGTTAGGAAAGAGTGGGATCAGGGTGTCCCACTTGCTTTGTTGTCTTGTCTTATTTTCTGCTGAACAGACTGGCAGGTTCACGTTCATGTCTTTGGAGCTCCGAGCTCACCCTGCATTCTTGATCCCAATACCGACAGTATCGGTCGATGGTGTACACTACAGATTTCTGGAGGGTGAGCACTTATGCAACCAGGTAATTGTAAGGTTTTTATTCTTAATTTTTCCCCTTCAAATATTTCAGTGTTTTTAATTAAATTGTTCACGTTATAGGTCACATTAAAGGTGGATAGAGTTCTGACATGATTAATCTTTGTCAATTTTTTTTCACATCTTGCCAACCTGGGGTGTGTAGACTTTTCATATCCACTGTAGATACAGTGAAGGAAGAAATTATTTCATCCCCTGCTAATTTTGTACATTTGCCCACTGAACAGTCTATAATGTTAATGGTATTTGCTTGTACAGTATAAGACAGAATAACATTTCAAATAAGTTATACATTGATTTGCATTTTACTCAGTGAAATAAGTATTTATTTCATCAAATGTTATATTTGTAGTTTTAATAGGTATGATCATTTTTCTTATATATATTTCTTAAATACAACGTTTCGTCCCAGGGTGCTCACTGAACACGGGGCTGTACAGAAGAATATAGCAGGGAGGCCGTGACCGGCCTCACACTCCAGTGCGGTAGGTGGCAGTATATGCACCTTAAGTTGGTTGCGATCTGCCATTAAACGAAAAGAAGAAGGGTGCTCACCATAGACATAATATACATAGACGCCGCATCTACCGCTATGCCTACTGGCGCTGACGAGAAATGCGGCCGCCATCTTGCGGAGGTCCACCGCTCCACTCAGTGCAATCTGTTTGGCAGGTGCAATGAGCTGTCAGCGCATTCAATTAATCATATCTCACTGAATACACAACTGATTTTCACGTGTTTTTTTTGCTGCAAATGTCATACATGTAGCTATGACACAGGACACATGGTTCAGCGTATTTTAATATTCATAGTGGGCTTAACAGTAATATAATATTCTGATATATGATGCTGTAGGCTATGATAGGTATTTTGCAAATCACACACTATAATTATGATAGAGAAGCAGAAACAGATAGTGGCAGTAAAGTCAGATATTTAATAAGTTGAAAAAACAATTCATGATTATATTATATTCTACTTTAAGCTTTTTATATTTGACACACACCACTATAACCCCTGGAACAGGACTGTTTTGCAGAGTTTCTTTCTCGTGCTACCTTTTTGCAGTTCAAAAGAGGTGAGTTTGGCAACGTGGTTCAGCCTTAGCTTGAGAAACACAAACACAACCAATGACAACAAGTCTGAATGATGGTTGTCAATGCCAATCTGGGTCTCCTCAATGTGTTCCCCAGCAGAAAAACATCCTTTGTTCCAATCTCCTCTCGGACAATGTGTGTGTGACTGTCGACACCTTAGGAGCTTGGATTGTTGAAGCTCGGCGGATCACCCTCTCTGCACCTCTCAGAACCTTATAATAATAATAATAAAAAAATAATACATATTTATGTAGCGATTTACACAGTGCTCACAGCAACTGCACACAGCGCCTGACCAACACTGATCATACAGTCTAATGATACAGTCTGATAATACAGTCTGATATACAGTCTGGTAATACGGTCTGATGATACGGTCTGATGATACGGTCTAATATACGGTCTGATGATACAGTCTAATATAAGGTCTGATGATACGTTCTGATAATCCATTCTGATACAATCTGATAATACAGTCTGTGCTGTGTAAATGGCCAATG